>JAWNLY010000149.1:515000-715000 GCA_035042045.1 Drosophila melanosoma | reverse complement strand
ACAAATACTCGACTCACTTCTGCTCTCAGTCTGTCGCTCTCTTCAAGTCACACACACACACACACTCACACACACAAATGCTTGAAACACACTGCCTTTCTGCGAGAAATAAATACTGTAATCAGATCAAACTGCAGCATTACGTGCATAAGTACATATGTATGAACATCCTTCCCAAAAGTTACATACTCGTACATACACACACACACACACACACACGCATAAAAACATACATATATCAAGGAAATTGTACAAATTTGTAGAACCTAGATAATATTTTGAATTGACAGAACCACCCAAGGCAAATTATTAAAACCAACGTTGAGCTTCAATAGTCAAAAAAAAAAATTAACTTACTGCAAAAGAGTCTAATTTGCATAATTTGTATCTTTTCGGTTTTATTGTAGTTTTCGTTGTGATTCACGTTATTCTTAAAGTGGCTCGTTTACGACACGAAATCAAATTGTAGTTGCAACGGCATATAACAGTTTCAGCCCCCACCCAAAGGGGTTTTTTTTTTGTTCCGTAAACTGTGCAACTGGTATACGCCACTGTTATCAATATATATATATATATGTATTGGCTTTTAAGCTGTAGAATAATAAATCTTATTTTGAAAGCAATCTAATATAAAAACAAAAAAACACAAACAAAAAAAACCACGAAAAAAAGCACAGTTTTTATACATATGTATAGACAAATTATACATTATATGTATGTATATTATGGGGACCAGTTTGAGCGTTGCCTTTTCCAATGAACGAATCAAGTTCACAATTTTAATCCTAAATACCAAAAACCACGTGTATATGCTTTTTGTATACATTTCTCTTCATTGCCAATGCGAAATTTTCTATTTATAATTATTGTTCTTCATGGACAATTTCATAGGTTCTCCCATTTGAAATTCTGATTTCGTGTTCCTTCTTCTTCTTCTTGTTAGCGTTTTTTTTTTTCATTTAATCGCTTTGAGCATTTCTACGTTTTTGCGAAAGGATTTTTACTAATTTCTTTCCCCACTTAATGACCGCTTGCAATTTGATAATTGTTTTTACCGACTCGAATATACTTAGCTTCATTATTATACATTTTGTTGGCTGTTTGACAAATAATATGAAACCACAAAAAAAATAAAAAATAAAATATAAAAGAACACATGCTAAAATAAAAAAAAAAAAACATTAATCGACTGCTAACTAATAACAGAAAATTAAGTTTGAAATTCCGTACAAAATGCATAAGTTAATAAATAAAACAAATATATATACTGAGTGCACTGTTATAAATGAGGGGCGGGGCGAGATTAAATAAAACAAAAAACAAAAACCAAAACAAATACAAAAACAAAAACAAAAAAATGAACTGAGAAAAACAAAAATAAAAAACAAATATTATACAATACAATGCAAACGAAGTTATTAAAAGCGTACACAAATTAAGCTTACGCGTTTAAAGACTAACAACAAATGCGAATAAAGCTATAAAATAATAATTGTACATTTACAATAATAATAATAATAATAATAATGATATTCATAAATATAAATTTTACTATTAAATTAACAAAAAAAAACAAAAACTATGACAACAAATAATCAAATAAAATGCAAAAAAAAAAAACTATTTCATAATTAGCATAAATATTTTTTGTGCCGAGGTTACGTTCGAAGCAACACGCGCATCATTGCCATTAGACAAAATAATATTAGATATATATATATATATATATACATATATACATATATACATATACATATGCATATAAATGTATATAGATATATATATATATATATATACATATATATATATAATATGAATATGCCTAAAACTGAATATGAAGTAAAACTATTTATAATAATATACTTATTGCATATTTTGTGCTGCTGAATGAGGTCACAACGCAACAAAAACATTATTTATAAATAATAACAATAAATAAAAAGTAAACAACTTAATAAACAAATAAAACAAATATATGTATAATTTAATAAATTTAGAGCAATAAAAAAACAATGCATACTTATTGTAAGAGTAGTTTTGTGTGTGACTTACACACCTACATATATTTTGCGACTGCTCTGTGCGCGTTAAGGAGGCTCTATTGTACTACAGTAGTACAACAACTTTTCGCAGATACGGGCGCACAGGTGTGGTCGCAGAATTGTGAGCACAGTACTGGCGCAAAGTTTTCGAACAGGCCACATCTCTTAAATATAAAAAAAATTCAAATAAAAATTAAATAAACAAAAACAAAAAATAAGAAAAAAATGCAAAAAATAATAATAAACAAAGAGCAAACCGAAAAAAAAACAAAAAACAAAACAACAAACATTTTTTTAGGCACACTTAAATCAAAGCGTGAAATATTATATTAGATAAATAAAATAAATGCTTTTTTGTCAAATCACTATAGAAAATTTATAATAAACAACAACTTTAGCTTTATACTCGTACATTTACATTTGTAATATATTACATAAGTCTAGTTAATTACATTTAAAAACAAATCTAATAAGAATGAAAATCAAACGAAGCATAGCAAATCAATTCAAAGATATATAAAAGACAATTAAAACAAAACAAAAAACAAAAAAAGAACTGTAAAAACAAAAGCAAAAAAAAAAAAGACAGGAACATTTAAATGTAATGCAGCCAGTTATTATGCGTAGCTAAAAAAAAAAATATTGAAAAAGAAAATCAATAAAATAAAATTGCAATTAGATATTCTATATATACAAATTTTACATTTCTACATATTTTTGTTATAATTGTGGTGTACTTGTAATTGTATTTATTATTATTGTAATTTAGTTACAACATATTTTTTGTGTCGCACACACACACACACACACACACACAGCCACACAAACACACACACACATGCTCACACTGATTGCCAACAGTCATTAGCCCATGCGAAGCAGCCGAGAAATAATTTTAAGTACAGTTGTGTACACGTTAACTAATAAATGCCAAGCCTAAAAAGAGTCAGCTAACCAAAATGAATAAGAACACACAATTATGAAAGTTGCCATCCAGCGAAGTATTTGCAATTTACATAGGTACATACATCCATGCATACATATGTACACACATACTATGGTACATATGGAAATGTATTTTGAATGGAAGCCAGAAGAGCATTCAATTTAAATAATACAAATCAATTAATTGACAAACCAAATGCTAATTAACCACTTTCACAACAACAACAAAAATAAAAAGCAACAAAAAAAAACAAAAAAAAACAAAAACAGACTGAAAAAAAAATACTAAATAAAATGATTTAAAATTTTTATAATAGCCATAATAAAGGTAAAAATGCAATAAGCTGCTTTTACAAATTACAACACACACACACACACACACACACATAAACACATAAATACATGGCTACATATTGACCCACCCACACACAGACAACACAACCAGTTACCCAGCAGCAGCAGCCGCAGCAGCAAAGGACAGTTTATTAAAAGACAACTAATTTCATATAATAATAAAAATAAAATAAAAAAAAATTTAATAGCGCCACAAGTTAAGCTTGTAAAGAATTATTAAAGAAAAACCGAAAGTAAAAAAACAAAAAATATTTATATAAATAAAGGAGCATAAAACGACAAAACAATGAGATAAATGTATTTATATTTATACACAAGCAAGCAAAGAATTATTTAAAAATATACATATAAAATTCTTTTCTAAACACCAACCAATAAAACAGAGTCACAGGCACCGTTAGCATTTTTTTTTTTTATATACAAAATACAATTTAAGCAATGTATATGAAGTAAATGATTAGTGAGAAACAACTGATGTCTTTGTAAAGACTTTATATATGCCTGCCATACGCCTACATCTGCCTAGCTGTCTGACTCTATGTAACACTAATAATTATTATTTCCTCTCTCGCTTGAGCACAAAAGCACTCACACACACACACACACAGATACACATACAGACTAAGCTCACAGTTAGTATGCGTCTAGGAAATTGATTGAGGAGTCGCGTTTTCATTGTGACGTAATCGTGGAGTGTAGATCTGCAGATGTATTTGTTTGATTGGTAAATACATAGATACTGACATACGTACATACTTCTGTGGCAGCGATAGTCGTCCATTCTCATTTCCACTTGCATACTTTTCCCTCCTCCCCCCCCCCCCCCCACACACACACACACACACAACTCTCCGCAATGGAGCGCAGTTTTTGAGCAACTCTATTTGATAGCAACTTCCCCGGCTACAAATTATTAGTGGTTCAGATGACTGTACAAGCCCTCCCAAACAAAGAAAAATAAAAATAAAACAAAAATAAAAAAAATGAAACAAAACCAAAACAAAATTGTTATACTGTGTATATATACATATTTTGTTATATATGTATTTGTGCAAACAAGTAAGCAGCTAAAATGTATGACACCCGCCACTTTTCTACTAAACAAATCGACTGTATATATAAGAATAATATGTATGAGTATATTTATGTAGCAGTATAACAGTATATGTTATGCATTTGCTTGTCAAAAAATAAAAAAATTAAAAATAAATAAAAAAAAACACACACACACACAATTACACTCATAGCTACACACGACTTGTACATAGGTCGATGCATTTTCTAATAGTTATTTTTCCTTTTTTCACTGGCATTACTTCTATTAGCAATTTTCTTATATACAAGAAATAAATAATAAAAAAATAAAAACAAAAATAAAAGAGCTGTCATACATCTAAATGTTTTCTCAAACTCGATAATGTTATGCATTGATATGAAAACAAAAGCAAAAACTATTGTTATTGTTTTTTTAATACTCAAAACTACAAAATCAATAAGTTTGTGCGCCATTTTTATAATACAACTACAAATAAAGAATAAATATATATATATGTATATATATATATATATATATATGTATACGTATATACATATATATACATATATATATATATATATATATATATACATTAATGTATATACATATATCAGATATATAAAAAAAAACAGTGCGACAAAAAATTTTATATGTATTAATTTTTATTAATGAAAACCCGAAAATACACACAACAAAAACAACAACAACACAAACATAAATTGTTTTTATAAAAGTATATATATTAGATATATTATATATGAAAAACAAAAAAAAAACAAAAAAAAAAACTTTAATAAATGTATTTAAAAATACAACAAAAAAACGATACAAAAAACGCCTGAATTAGTTTGTTACGCAAACAAAAAAATATAATTAACTAACTTCAATGTAAAACAAAGGAACATACCCAATAAAGTAAAAAAAAAAAAACAAAAAAAAAACAACAACAAAATTGCACAGTAACATCTAAATGTAAAAATATTAATTAATTATAAACCGCAAAGCAAAAACTGAACATACAAATTTAATATTAAACCCAACAACAATGATGCCCGAAAGCACTAAAAAAAATGAATAATTTTTATTTTGATTAAATATAAATAATTAATGCTTTTTTAGTTCTCAACAAGTTGCATGATTTACATCAATGTATAATTTTTAAAAGACAAAACAAAAACATATATTATAATAATAATAAAATTCAACTTTAATAAAAAGGGCAAACAAAAAAAAAATATTGTAATGTAATAAAAACGAAAAACAAAATAATATATTAAATTAAAAGCGAAATTTTTTCACACTTTAGCTTAATAAATTGTAAAAAAAAAAACAAATGAAAAAGTTTTGAGTTTGCGAGAAATCTCAAATTGCAAATTGTTGAATTGTTAGTGTGGAATTACTCATAACACAAAATTATTGCGTTTTTTTATAGTCGGGATCAACTAAACCCAGCGACGGGGTGCTGCAATCATTTTACCACATCCACCAAAGGATGGCACACAAAGTCAAAATTGGAATAATAGATGAACCTAAACGGATCGCTGGCTATATAATCTGCGGCAGTAAACTGATAAATATCCTTTCACTTTCTCAGTCGGGCGATAATCACTCAATTCATATAATTCATTATCATATAAATTTCATAGGATTTCAATTATATAAAGAACACTTGCTAATTCTACGCTGCAGAGTATATATAATTAAATCTTAAAAAAAAACTCCAATATTCCGAAAGTGTTTTCACTTGAATAAGTTGCTTTGAATAAGAATGGATCGTTTTGGGCCAAGTTGTTCTCCATATCTTAGATCACAATTGAAACTTATCTCTTTTTGTACGAAAGCTAATAAATATTTGAATTGAAATACATTTGCCCAGTTTGAAAATGTTTTATTGTTTGTAAGATAGAAAATGTATTGAAGACAGTTGCATTAAATTCTGGCATTAATTGAAGGACTTCAACATTGACTGGCTGGTTTATGCCACAGATTGTTGGTAGATGGCACGCGCGTACTTCGTGCAATATAACATCATTGATTGCCAACAACATTAATTAATTATCTGGCTCTACATTAATCACAAAGTCCAGTATCCCTTGGAGAAGCAGGAGCTCCAACACCAACACAAGCATCAGTGGTATCCATTTGCCATGACACATCCTATTTAGCGGCGACTACAAAGTGAAGTGAAGCGCACAGGATGCACACAGTCAGGACTCGGCTCCTTGCCTAAAAATGGTCGAAATCAAATTGAATTGACTTAAACTATGAACATATTTAGTAGAGTGCTTGGCCATGTCTTGACAGTAAAGTGATTTTACGTTTAGAATTTATTTAGCCTGAATAAATTCTGTCTTAACGTAATTTTTGCTATGCTTTTGCAAGCAACTCATTGGCCACTGCGATTTCTAAAAGAGAGAGAGAGAAAGAGAGAGAATGGAGATGGTGTACATTTAAGGAGTCTGAACAGCGGACAAGGTCTAAGCCTTGTTAAAGAAGCAAATGCAATTCGCTGTTGGCCTTTAACTTTCCACTGGCTAAGCAAGTCAAACCAGCAGCCAAACAATACAAAAACTGGCAAACCGTGGGAGATGGGGGAGGGGAGGTGCAAGAGAAAAACATCTGCAGAATGATAAATGTCTTTTGGAAAAAGTATATATAAGCATCCTTAAAGCTAGATTTTTGAGACTTCAAATATGTGTTTGTCTAATAAAGTGTTAACATTTTGCTGCTACTAGAAAATCAGAAAATCAATTAAAATAAAAAAATAATAAATAAAATTAAGCAAACCTAAACAATTTCAACTATTTCATAAAACTACACAATTTTTAAATTAGCAAATTACTGAAAGTATCCCAGCTAAGCTTTTCTTAGAATCCAGTCGTGACGGAGATGAAGGAGAGACAATCTAACACTTCTTTCCTATTCTTTCCACCCACTGCCAACCCACCTGAACAATATGTTGCTTGCCACCTGAGATGTTATTATTATATTATTCCCATGGTAACAGAATGATCCGAGATGGTTTTTAAGCTATTTCTATTTTCAACCAAGCCACTTATTGGGACAAGAATTGAGCTGCTATCATATGTGGTAAGTTGGTAAGCACCTACAACATGGCAATGTTATGCATGTGGACAGTGCGGGCGAGAGAGGGGTGCAGAGCCAATGTCAATTGCACAAATACAAAACTACCAAAGCGGAAAGCATCATTTCGTATACGTAATATATGTGAATGGATTAAAGAAAGAACATATTTTTCATAATATGCAGATTTATGAAAAAAATGTCTTAGGATCCAAGATCGAGTTTTGTAAAATTGGTGTAAAATATGTGTTTCCGGGTGAAATATTTTTCAAATATTGAAAGACCTTTCGGGTTAGAATTGCAATTATTTTCCTATTTATATATTATTGTTAAATATTAAAAAAAAAAAAAACTTCTTGTCAATTTTAATTTTGAACACGTAGTCGACCATCAGCAAGAGAACGAAATTTATTGCCCCCTGAACCAATTATTATTATTGGTCATTAAAATGGGTAAAATGCGTATATTAAAATGGGTAAAAATATATATTGGAGATATAATCAAGTTAAGTAGAGGGACTGTTAATGCTGATCCAAAAATTATTTATGGACTTGAAGATGCTTTGTTCTGAGTATTAAGAGTTGCATGTCAAAGTTATTCTTCTTATAAAAAATAAATTTAAAAATTTATATAACAATGTTGAATATATTTTAGACCAGACTAGATTACGTTTTAATAACAGTTCCAACTGAGCCAAATTGATATATACAGAGAATTAAATTTAAATTTTTAAACTGATTAACTAAATATGTTTTAAGCTTGTCAGACAATTGTTGAAGAGTTAATATAAAAATTACCCATCATTTAATTTAATTTGTCTTACAAATTAAATGTGCATACACCGATGTGAGCTGGCAAACATTTGTTTACAAATATGTATGTGCATAGTGGCATAGAATCATTTGGCCCAGTGGCCGTGTTGCCTTATTGCTGATCCTTAAAGGAGCGCAGCATCATCAGGTAGGACATGGCTGAGCGGACCACCTGCAATGAAGGCACATAGTAATTATTATATAAATATCATTCTTAATAATATTATTATTAGATTTCACAAATAAAAGCCAGTAAATTACATTAATTGTTTCATCATTTTAAACGGATTGTTTAGAAAGAAAAAAAAAATGGTTTTTCATTTCTAATTTTGATTCGAAATGCATTGTGTAATAAAAGAAAATATTTCTAAAAACAAATATAAAATAATACATTATTCAGCGTTTCTAATATTTAGTAATTCTTTTTCTTATATACAAAAATGATTTGCTAAAACAAGAACAACTTTGAAAGTGGTACGCACCGCCGAGAAGGTGGCCATGTTTGCCTCAAAAAAGTAACCATCAAGCTGACAGGGTAGCTGGGCTCGTCGCATGCTGAAGACCACAGCCTGCCTGGTGGGCAACGCAAAGTCCACCCAGTTGCTGTCATAGACAGCACTTGCAAAATCCGTACTCGCCTGAATTATGTTTTCGCTGCAGTGCGAGTAGATGAACACGGGGATGAATACAGAGCCCAGATATAACATGAAGAAAATGCCATCGGTCGAGGGGAACACATTGGCTAATTGGTACGTTAGAAAGGTAAGCTGCAGAACGTTCGCACTGAACTGCAGTAGGAAAAGTGGTCGAAGGGCATGTCTCAGCTGGGTGGCACTCATCAGAGCCGCCTGATGCAGGTGCATTACCTGTTTCACCTCTCGTTGCTCCTTTTGCGGTGCGTCCCTTTGCGGCACAAGATGCCGGATGCGATGCTGCGCAATTTTGAACAGCGCGCACACGTGGAATGAGAGCCCAAAGAGCAGTGTGTCCATGGCCACAGTCATGCACATGGTGCCGTAGCTACCCAACATATTCCATAGATAGGTGGGTATATACAACACCACCGACTGAACGTTCCACGGATATGCGCCGACATATGGCAACATCAGATGCACAGGATCCGAGCGCAGAACTGCCATCAATATGATGACCATTGGCAGAATCCACGAAATGACGAGGAAACTCGACATCCAGCGCTTGTAGGTTAAGCTCAGAAATTGCTCGATCCGCATCTCTGCATTTAAAATGGGCGCTGTCTCTGGGCAGATTTGGATCTCTGTTAAGGAGAATGTTCAACCGAATGACAGATTTATTGTGGAATTGTTTTTATGAGATAAAAACTTATATTATTTTAATTTAATATCCAAATATCACTTACCCTTTTCGTATATGCCGCGATTGCGATAAATTAGCTGGACAAATTGCTTGCGACGATTTATGAACAAGAAATACTTAGCTATGTTCAGAATAACGGTCAGCAAAGATGCGACACAATGCGTAATGACGTTCATATCGTTCGGATTATATCGAATCGGCAGAGAGAATGGACACAAAAACGTGCAACTTACGCCTATGAACAGCAGTGTGACTTGCCGCCGATCAGTTGTGCTCACTTCATTCCACAAGTCAATCCCAGTTAGCCAGAAGGTGCGCGCCTGCACATGCAGAAAGTACTTCTCCTCCATGACAGCAATTAATTTGTTAAACGACTGAGGCCCTTCTAAGTCTTTTATATATCCTTGCAGGACGTCAGTTATTTATGTCGTATTCTTTTTGTTCGCCTCTCGTTGCATTAAGGGGCTTGGTAAATGACATCGTTTTGATGGCCACGCTTTGTAATTAAGAGTCAGCTTTTCTGTTCACAGGCTGCACTGTAATTTTAATGAGGCCCTGTTTGGCACCGAGGCAGGCTATTGTCATCATTTAATCCTGGTAATTATGTGCGATTTGCAAAAGCTGCTCTTGACATTTGACGAGTGGATGAATTGACGAGCCACGCCTTAAGAGCTTAACCTGTTCTAATCCAAATATATTTAATTTTAAATGCAGCGCCTTCGATTAGCATTATCGATAATTAACATCATGTTGGCCTGCCCACATTGAGGCGCTGCCAACTTGTTGTCTGGGTTGGCAGCACTGACATCGGTACACAGACTGGCAACACATCACGCTCAGTTGTATAACCTATTTGCAGAACTTTTCATTGGTTCGATTGCAGCTCGTCACAAAACAAACTAAAAGTAGGTAAGTAATTGCAGCTCTTTTGCTACTGATTATTTAACATTCTCATATATACAGCAAAATGGCTGGTGAACAAGAGAAACTGACCGGCCTCTCGAAGGTCTTTAATGGCACAACTATGGCAGGCCGCGCAAATGTATGTAGAGCCCCGTCCCCCCTTTCGATCTACTAATCAAAATGTAAATCTAAAATGTTTTGTTGCAGGTGGCGAAGGCAACGTACGCTGTTGTCGGCCTGGTAATTGCATACCAGATCTTGAAGCCCAAGAAGAAGTAGAGATGATACCAATATTTAGATGTGCTCGTTGTGCCCTGGAGAGCAATTGGCTGCAGCTGCAGGATGGCAACCATTCATATTTATGTGCAGTTCAAATGAGCTTGAAGGAATAAACCATTTTCAAAACCGAACACATTTTCATTATGTAATGCAGGCAACTCTCTCTTACCCTCTTTCGCCATCTGTTATTGTCTGGGATAACATATTGATTGCAGCACATGTGAGGATATGTCAGTTGTCCAATTATGTTGCAATTATTAGTTCGATTGCTTACCAATCTTCTTTTTTTCGCTATTTTATGCTGAACTGTCACTTCTGTGGAACATGCTGTCTCGCTCATTTCTGCGGATTGCAATTCTCTCGGTTTCCATACTTGGGAATAACGGCAGATTGAGTAATCGTTGGTATTGTTTTAAATATTTTATTTATTTAAAGTTTTCATTATTTCATTTCATTAAACTTGTTTAAAATGTTCCACTTGTGGGGTTGTTTTGTTTTAGCCCAGTTATCGAAATTTCAGTATTACTAAAAATTAATTAGAATGAATTGAATGTAAAAATGGTTTTCACATGTATATATATATATATACATATATATATATATTTATATATATGCATATGTATGTATATGTATATGTACGTAGTATGTATGTATTATATATGACTATGTACTTTTCGTTTTCTTGCTTGGTAGATAGAGATTAAGACGAAAAACCATATATGCAATCAAAATATATATGTATATACATAAATATGTATATATATATACATATATATGTTTGTATGTGTGTATGTAGAAATTAATCGTTTATCAACTCTATGTTTATGCTATAGCTATCAAATATATCTTTTACATGTATTTGTATTGTGTTTAAATAGCAAGCGCTGGCCATTTCGCATCTGCATCTGCAAATTATTTCGATATTGTATTTTTTTGTTTTTTTGTTAATAACTAAACCGGTTTGCCCTGGCAAAACATATAAACATATATACCATCATTTAAATTTGAATTTTGAATTTTTGCAGCAGCAGCCGAGCGAAGTGCAAAAAATACATCAAAATTTATGTATTTAGTTCTGTAATCAGTTTGCTCTTATTTATTTTTTGTTTGTATTTGCTTCTACTACTTTTCTCATAATATGTATAATCAGTATTATTAATTGTATGTTGTGTGTGTGTGTTTTGAGGAGGAGGGGAGATTGAAGGTTGTCATTAAAAATTTCAGTGTTTCCTCACCTGGACTTTGCCACTATAATGTGTATGTATGTATGTATGCATGTGTGTATTGTATGTATTAATGTGTGTATGTACGTATATGCATATGCTATATCCTTGTTAAGTTACAGTTACTTAATTTGTTTCGTTTTGATTTGTTACGTGTTTTTTATGTTTGTTTTTTTTTTTCTTTCTAATTTGCCTCTTTCATTACCTTTTTTGAGCACATACAACATATATAAATTTTATTCCTGTCCAATTGCCGATTGTTTTTTTCTTTTTCTTTTTTTTATCTTTTCATTTGTTTTTGCCAGCTCACAGTGTTGGTGAACAGCTTAAGCCACGATCTCCAAAAAGGGACTGCAGGCGGGCTAATAATAATAATTAAATGCAGCAGCTTCACAACGACTGCAACAACAGACGACTGACATTGACATTTATCAATTCTCATTTTAAAACAGTTCAATTACAACAGCAAAAAAAAATAAATTGTCTACTGAGAAAAGATTTGTAGCTGTTATTCAACATTGAATCGTCACAATTGATCGATTTGCAGGTGTCCATCATATTAAACAGGTGATGGGCAGCACTGCGCCTCAGGCGATTAACACCCGAGCGCCATTTTTTTTTTTTTAAAACTTCTTAGCCGAGGTTCAAGTTAAGTTTTCTGTTTGTGTTTGTTTGTGTGTGATCAATCTGAAGGGCACAAGCTCAACTTGTGACGTCAAAAAAATAGCGTTTTTTCTATGTTGAAAACAAAGATTTATATATAACTAATTGTTATTTTTTTTTTGTTTTGTTTTGTTTACTTTTTCAACTTAACTTTGCGCTTAAACAAACTTAAAAGCTTGCGTTTCTCAATTCTGTTTCTCTCTACAAAGATCGATATTAATAATCATTAGATTGATAGAGTATGTATAAAGTAAAATATTGTAGCATAATCATAAATTAGAATTATTAGTAGTATGTTTCCATCAATGCTTCACTTGAGAAAAAACAAAAAAAAAAAACTATATATAGAAAAAATGATAATAGCAAACACAGTGCCAAAAATAATAATTTTATATTTGTATGCTTGTATTTGTTTGTATGTATGCATTGATGTTTGTATGTTTCTATGTATGTATGTATGTGTGTCTGTGTACTATGTAAATTTGTTTGACAAAAAATACACTCAGCATTAAATTTGTTTCGACTTGTTTTGTTTGATATTTTTTTAACATAAACTAAACGCTAAAAGTTAACACAATACACTTTAATAGAAATGATAATAATTATAATATAAAATATATTTATGTGAATAATAATTAATGAAAAGCATAATATTGTTTGTTACTGTTACTGCTGTTTTTTTTTTTTTGTTATTTGTTTCCTTTTTTTGTTTTTTTTTTTGTTTGCTTGTTTGTTGGTTTTGTTAATTGACTTTTGTCAATTTGATTCTTTTTTGTTGTTTCTTTCGGTTTTTGTTTTTGTTTTAAATATTTTAATGCAGTTGCAGATTCAATCCATTTCTATATATATATATATATAGGTATATGCAAATGTGTATGCGTGTGTGTGTGTGTCTGTGTGTGTTTGTTTTTTGTTTGTTTATATGTGTATTTAAACCAACTAAATTATAAGTTACCTCTGCATATTCTGCTTTATCGTTTTTAACTTCTTTCTGTTGTTGTTGTTGTACTTGTTGCATATTTTCGATTGTTTCCTGGCGTTCTTGGTGTTGTTGTTGCTGTTGTTTTAGGCGTTTCTCTGGGGACCTGGCTGCTTCAAACTTGCCCTCTTCTTCTTCGTGTTGTTACATCTATTGTTTTTAAGTTTTTTCATATACTCCGTTCCTTTCTCTCTTTACATATATCTTTTATATTCCTTTCGTTTTTCTACTTGCGGTTGTTTTTTTGTTTTTTATATACCCTTGCAGGGCTTATTTGAAATATTCGTCTTCTATATGAATAAGCTGCCGCAGGAACTATCGAATTTCGATCTTTCTTCACTTTACCTCCCAATCTCAATAGTTACCTAGTTCGCAAAATAAATTATTAACATCGGACAACTATTATGTTTATATATAGTAAAAATCGCTCAGTTTCTGTTTGCGTATTATCTTTTCTTTTCTTATATAAACTACAATGTGAATTAGATGTCTGCAAGGGTATTTAATCTTCGGCGTGGCCAAATTGGCAAAATTCTTTTCTGTTTAAGATTAGTTTTGCGCTTAATTCGGTTTTATCATTTTTTTCGCTTTCGCTTTAATTAATTTATTAATGTTTCTCTTGCTTTGCTGCTGTCTGTCTCTCTTTCTCTCTGTCTCCCTCTTTCTCTATATTTCACTCTCACTCTCCATCTCTCCTTCTCTCCATAAACGCACATTGACAGATAATTCAATGCTCCATTTATGAATCGCGCCTGTTAATTTCTGCATATGTATTTGTGTTAATGTATCTATGTATTTAATGTGTGTACGTGTATATTCATGTGTGTGTGTGGGTGTGCGAGAGGTCTATTTGGGCGTGGCACGATTGATCTTGTGCTCAATTGGCGTGCCACTCACCACGATTGGCGCCAACGCCACCGGCGCCACCAGCGCCACCACCGCTTGCCGCATTGTTTGAATAATAAGGCTTGCTGAGCTGTGCCGCTGTTGCAGCTGGCGATGAACCGCCACCGCCAGCGCCAGCGCCACCGTTGCCGCCATTGTTGGCGCCAGGTGGCACGCCGGAGGCATTGTTATTATTGCCGGCGCTGCCGGTTCCGCCGCCGCCGCCACCTCCCGTCACCTGACGCATGCTTTGGGCGCGCTGCGCCGCAGCCGCCGCCTGGTCGCGTTGCTGTTGTTGTTGCTGTTGTTGTTGTTGTTGCTGCTGTTGCTGCTGCTGTTGCTGTTGCTGCTGCTGCTGCTGTTGTGGATGCTGTGGATAGTTGTTGGGCCGCTGTATAGGTGCCGGATAACGTCCCTGGTTACCGCCGGCGCTTTGTCCCACACTGCCGACGCCGCCGTTTCCACCACCACCACCACCACCGCTGCCACCGCCGCCGCCACCGACCACCTGAGAGCCGCTGGATCCGCTGCCAACGGCACCGGTATTGCGACCGCCCAACGCATTCATATTGTTACCATTGCCGCCCTGTCGCTGCTGCTGTTGAGATTGTTGTTGTTGTTGATGCTGCTGCTGCTGCTGCAGCACCTGATTCTGCAAGTCCCACTGCATAATAATTAGTGGAAGAAAAATGGGGTCAGTGAGTGGATTTCCAATCGCGATCCGTCGTCTGCTCTACTTACGCCGCCATAGTTCTTGTGGTGCGGTGGACTGGTCTGCGACTGCACCTGCTTGGCCAGGCCCAGGCTCATGTCGGCGCTCAACGGACTCTTCAGCTGTCTGCCCATCTGCAAATAATATATATAAGAATCAAAAAACATATCCCAAATGCGAGAGTTAATTTCAATAATAATCATCTGCATCTCGGTCAGAGCACCTCAAGCAACACATTTTCTCTCTATTTTATATATGTATGGGGATTGTGTATATATGTATCGCAAGAATCGGAATAGTTTTGAAATAGCGAGGTTCTCCCAAAAGTATGCAAAGATATTCTAATTCATAGTAAAGGATGTTTTGATATTTTATTTTATTCCAAGTGCGGACATTGGACTCGGCATGTGATGCGGATCTAGAATATATATATGTATATATATGTGTATATATATCTATATATCGATATAACTCCATAAGATCAGTAAAGTAGAAGAAATTGTTTGTATCCTCTCCACTCCTTGATTGAATTGTTGCGCATGTCGGATATCGGATGTCAGATATTCGATCTCGGATCAAAATGTGGAGTTCAGTTAGTTCAGTTCAAAAAAGATATGGTTGAAATTATGCTTTGGCAGTTGAGGAAGCTTCAACTAAAACTAGAAAGTGTTATATTCTGGTACATAGAATGTTTTCTTGTTTAAGCATTATATATATATATATATTTATATATATTTATATATTTATATATATTTATATATTTATATATTTATATATTTATATATTTATATATTTATATATTTATATATTTATATATATATATATATATATATATATATAGAGTGAATTAGTTGATGGTTTGTCTAATTGTTTAATAACTTTATACTTTTATTAAAATTAATGCACAAAATTAGATAGATATTAAGGTATTAATGAAGAATATCTAGTTCCCTGACAAAACAGAGACTGGCTCTATTTAGATGGGAAACCGAGTCGAGCAGGAGGCGTACAGGGTTTGATACTTAATACAAATTATTGGGGGATTGGGTCTTATTAAAGCAGCTGAACATGGACAAACTGTGGTAATTAGAGAATTGAGTTGAGTTCTTGTAGTGTGTGTTTGATAGTTGTGGTGCTTGTGCTTGTGCTTGTGGATGTAGCTGTTGTAGTTGCAGTTCACTCCTTACCGAGTCCTGCATGTGTCCCTGGCCCTGAGTGTTCTTCAGGTAGCCACCGCCAGGCGTTGGTCCGCCACGGAACTGATTCATGCCAGCCGCCGTCAGCAGCTGTGAGTTCATAAACTGTGTATTAAAGTTGCCCATCGAGTGCTGAGACTGTGGTCCCCCCGGTGGCCCATTCGAGCCGGGCGGACCGCCCTGATGCCCACCATACATGCCGGTAGCTGAGGCGAGTCCATAATTCTGGGCGCCTCCACCGCCGCCTTGGGGTGGCGGACCACCGTAAAACTGGGGACCGCTGGGTCCTCCGGGCGCCGAATTTGAGTAGAAACTGTTCGACTGTAGCTGATGTGCGCCGGGCGGTGGTCCGCCCTGGCCCGGATGCTGCGGCGGTCCGGCATAAAGATTCATGTACGGCTGGCCGCCTGCATAGGGGCCGGGTCCGGGACCCGGACCGCCGCCGCCACCGCCGCCGGACGCAGACTTGGACCCAATGGCGCCAATTGGCTGCTGGCTGGCCTGTTGTTTGGACGTGCCCGACGACATCATGGAGCTGCTGTTTGAGGAAATGATGGCGACGGGCGCGGCATTGGGATTGCTCAGCTGCTGCGAATTGGGCTGCGGCTGGCCAAAGGGACCGCCACCGAGTCGAAATTGTGACGCCAGATTGGTGTAGACGTCCGGCGTGGGCGCCGTTGGCGGTGGCGGCATATTGCCGCCATGTCCATGAGGCATCGCGTACGCATTGAAGGCGCTACCGGCGGCAGCCGCCGCTGCTGCAGCCGCATAATGACCCGGAAAACTGTGCGCCGCGGCGGCCGCCGCTGCCGCTGAATAGGCGGGCGAGCGGCTCGAATGATCAAGCGAATGGAATGGAGCGTACAGATTTCCCGCCTGCGATGGTGGCGGCGGCGGCGCCAGCTGCGATGAGTTGAACACAACCGCCGGTGGGCTGGGAATCGTTGGAATGCCGCCTACGCCAAACTGAGGCGATGCCTGATAGAACGGCAGCTGTTGTTGTTGTTGTGCCTGATGTTGTTGTTGCTGTTGCTGCGAGTGCTGCTGCTGCTGCTGATGACTGGGCGGCGGCGACATACCCAGGCCGGCGTGCAGCTGCTTGGCCTTCACCTGCTGCTGATGCTGCTGCGAGTGCTGTTGCTGCTGCTGTTGTGGACTTGGGTAATCCTCCTGCTGCTGCTGTTGCTGGAACTGCTGCTCCAATGAGCCAGCATCAAACGGCGAACCGTGGCTGCCATAAACGGGTCCTGGCGACGACAAAGCATGGTGAGCATGATGCGCCTGCTGCTGTTGATGGTGCGATTGCTGCTGCTGCTGTTGCTGCTGTTGATGATGGCTCTGCTGCATGTGCACCGTGGGGACGGCGTAATGGGGCATCTGCTGTTGGAGCTGCTGCTGCTGCGAGGCGGCCACTGCAGCGACAAATGTGGCGGCACTCATATGGCTCCCACTGTCATCCACCACTTGCTGCTGTCCATGCTGCTGGCCATGCTGCGACTGTTGCTGTTGCACGTGTTGCTGCTGTGCAACGGCAGCGGCAGCTGCTGCTGCGGCGGCTGCTTGCTGCTGCTGTTGTTGTTGCTGCTGTTGCGCGTGCTGCTGCTGCTGCTGCTGTTGTTGCTGCTGTTGTTGCTGCACACCGCTCTGTTGTGTTGCCTCCGACATGGGCGTGGCTGACTCCCACACCTTTTTCACACTCGCTATCTTCATGTTCAGATCCGCGGTGGAACTGTTTTGCTGCTGCTGCTGCTGCTGCTGCTGTTGTTGCTGTTGTTGTTGGTGTTGGTGCTGTTGATGCTGCTGCTGTTGGTGTTGTTGTTGTTTGCTAACCGCATCGAGGTTGTCCGCCACTTTGAGCGATGTAGAATCATCGCCAAAGCTATATGCCAGTTTCATGTCCTGTTGCTGCTGCTGCTGTTCGTCATCCTTGGCGCCAAAACTCATTTGGGATAGGGCGCTGGAGAGACTATCAACAGCTGCCGCTGTTGCTGCAGCTCCTCCCAGCGATGGCTGCTGCTGGAGCGTCACAACAGTTACCGCCTGCTGTTGCTGCTGCTTGTACGTCGAGTTCTCAAAGATGATGGTGTTCACGGGCGCATTGCCATCGATCAGTAGATTGCCAGCGCCGACTACACCCACCACTGTCTTCTCCCCAATGGCGGACAGCTTGGACACGTCGCCAATGGGTGTTGCTGCTGTTGCTATTGTTGTTGTAGTTGTTGTTGCTGCTGCTGCTGCGGCGGCAGCCATTGCTGCTGCTGCTGCGTTTGTTGGGGGTGCAATTGTTGTGCACTCGCTGGTCTGCTTCATGCCGGACATTTCGCTGCCAGGCGCAGCCAATGAGGGCGGCACACCGACAGACCCGACAGCAGGACCAGCTGTACTTAGTCCTGGCGGCAGCCTTGCTCCTCCTGCTCCTGCTTGCACATCCTTGTGTGGCTCATCCATGGCCACGGCAGTGTTGGTTGTGTTGCTGTTGCTACTGTTGATGCCCTTGTCCTTGTCGGACGTCGGCTCCTCCTTGTCATCCTTGCCTTTGTGCAGGCCCGCACTGAGCGCCATCTGGTTCTGCTTGGTCTTATCCAGATCCGCATTGCCCGTTTCCGATTCCGAGCTGCGCTGCTGCTTGTTGTACTCCTCGTAACCGAGCCGTCCATAGGTCCGACCACCGCCAGCAACGCTGCTGTTGCCGCTTTGCTGCTGACGGCGATAGCCCGCTGAGGAACTGCCGCCGCCGCCCCCACCGCCACCGCTGGAGAGACCGCCGCGTCCACGTCGCGACGGTTCACCCCGTGGTGAGAAGCCTGTCTTGTTGACGACTGCTCCTGCACCAGATCCGGCTTGAGCTGCTGCACCACCTGACTGGCCACTGTGGTCGGATCGTGATTGCACCACATTGGGACTGCGTCGTGACGCCGCACCACTATTACCACCGCCGCCGCCGCTGCTGCTGTAGCAGTCCTCATCGACGTCCTCGGATTGCTCAGACTGTTCACCACCGCTGCCGTAGTAGCGACGCCCGCCACTGTTCCGACTGCTCCAATCATTGCTGTTGCGCTGACCGCGATAGTTGCCGCCGACGCCACCACCAGCGCCTGTCCCGCTGGTTGGATAGCTGCGCCCGGCACCGCCTCTCGTGGCGTGCAGCTCCTCGCGTACATGAGCACCGCGTGGACTAGGTCGCTTCACTAACGCTGGCTGCGTTGCGGATGCGCCCATGCCCATGGCTGAGGAGTTGCTGGTGGCGGAGCCTATCGTTAAATTGCGCACTGACTCCTTGTCGTCGTCAATCTTGGCGCCGGGGAATGCCAAAAGAGGCTGCTTAACTGCCTCCGGATCGGAGCCATGCTCCATCGACTTTTGCTCTAAGTTGTCAGCGGGCTCCACGCTTCGTCTCAGTATCTGTGTGGGCTGCATTAGATCCATTGGCTGCTTCTGGAGCATGCCAGCTGGTTTCTCCTCACTGAGGCTAGGCTGTCGCGCCGGCCGCTGGAGTATCTTGATCTGCACCGCCGAATCGTGGCTGTGCGTCGATGAGAAACTCTCCTCACGATTCCGATGATACTTTTGCTCGGCATCCGTTTGCTCTGCCCACGAACAGGCACCACCACCACCACTAACACCGCCGCCACCCAAGCCAACATCATCGCTAGATGAGACGCTCGTCTTGCGATGAGAATTCTCCGAGATGCTGCGAGACTGCATCAATTGCTGCTGATGCTGCTGCTGTTGCTGCTGTCCGCTGCGATAATCCTGGGCCCGATTGTATCTTGATTGTTCGGCACCTGGCGCAGTCGCATCCTGCTCCTCTCTGGCGCTGTCATTACGATTGCGTCCATAGTTGCCACTGTTGCTAACTCGGACATAGCCACCAGAAATGCTGCGCACACCAATACCACTGCCACCACCACCATTGGAGCCGACACCGCTGCCCTTTTGCAAAAATCGCGAACCGCTGCTCTCAAAGGCGCTGCTTGCCGATGCGCTCTTTTCAAGACCGCCACGTGGCAGTTGTTGTTGTTGCTGCTGCTGCTGTTGTTGTTGCTGCTGCTGCTGCAGCTGTTGCTGTTGGCGCTGAAGGCGCGGCGGTAAATTCGATTGAAAATGCGTCATGAAGACGGGCTTCTGTCCATAATCGCCGCCAGCTGTGGACGCGGCAAGGGATGTTAACACAGAGCCGCTGCCGCTGGTCGAGATGCTGTTGCGCGTGCGTCGCTGCTGTTGCTGTCCAGCAGCGCCACCACCTCCGCCCTCATCCTCACTAACGTTGCCCAGCGGCGCTGGGGATGCCTCATTAATTGAGTTACCCACAGATGTGATGGCATTGTTGCTTATGCTGCCCTCGCCCAGCGCCTTCGCCTTGCTGTTCATCTTCATTTCGAGCTCCTGCAGCTTTTTTGCCGCCGCCTGCTTCCGCTCCATCTGGCGACGCTCCTCCTCCTCTTTGCGCTGTTTCACCCGCTCATAGACGCCAGCATCGAGGGCAATGCCACCGCCACCGCCGATCACATTGCCCGAGCTGCCGCGATGACCGTTTTGCTGTCGTTGCTCTTGCAACTGACTTTGGATCTGAGCCTGATCCTGTTGTTGTTGCTGTTGTTGCAGACCATGGACACCATCCAAGTCCCGTTCGCTGCTATCCTTGCCGCGCTGCCAGGAGCTGCTGCTCGACAATTTGCGCTGCTCATTGATGGACGATATCTGTTTATTGTTGTTGTTATTGTTGTTGCTGTGGTGCTGATCGTCGGGGCTGGCGTGCTCCTCGTCGTCGGAGAATGTTAATTTCTTGGTATAGTCAATATCATCCTGCTTCGTCCAGCTATCGTCCTTGGCAATTGCATTGAGACGCTCGAGATCCTCCTCGCGTATAATGGGTCGCTGCATTTGGGCAACCTCCGGCTCTACCACATAGTCCTTGTCCTTGTGCCGAAGACCGCTCGATCCGTTTGCCTGCTGTTGCAGCATCTGGTGCTGGTGTAACAACTGCTGCGGCGGCGTGCTGCCTCCCCCGCTGCCGCCAATGATGGTCGACTGTTGGCCTGCCGACGCTCCCGATAAGACGGATGGGGGTCGCTTGGGTATTGTGGCCGCAGTACGAAAGCCGACGAGCACGGCCGGCGATGCGGATCGATTGCCGGCGATGCCATTCTGATAGGCAGTGGGCACCGATTGACAACCACTCATATCTATTGCCCCGCTTGCCACGGCTGCTGCCATTGTTGGTGCTCCGGCACCGAGGCCGCACGCGGGCAGCGGTGCGCCGCTGCGCATGAATGACGGCAGTAGCGATAATATCGGCAGTGGTACTGTGCCACCGGAGCCACTGCCGCTGCCATTGGACGACACCTGATGGTGGTGGCCCTGGCCCTGTTGGTTCAATGCCAGTTCCTTGGCAGCCTTCTCCTGTTGCTGCAGCCAGGCAGCCGGATCGTTTTGTGGACGCAGGCTCATTTCGCTCAATTCGCTGTTGTTGCCGCCAGCGCCGCCGGTACCGACGATGTCGTCGCTGCCATCTCTGTAACTGCCGCCAGCATCCGCATTCGGGCGATGCGAGTGGTGTCCATGTGCAGCGCTGCCATACTGACGCACATGATGGCCATGATGATCGCGATAATCGCGCTGTTGTTGCTGCTGTTGCTGATATTGATGATTCTGGTGATGATGCTGGGCATGTTGCTGCTGTTGCTGCTGTGCCTGGTAATGGGCATGTTGATCCTTGGATTTGCCGCTGGCAGTGCCCGCTGAGGATCCAGTACCTCCTCCGCTCCCACCCATTAGTGTGGGGAACTCGTATTGAAACTGTGGACTTTGATAGTGCGGCACCACCTGCTGTTGCGGTTGCTGAAGGAGATGGTGATGATGGTGTTGCGGCTGTTGATGTAGATGTGTCTGGCGGTTTCCATAGTGGCCATGTCCACCGTTGCCACCCGCACGTTCGTGTCCCGTCGTTATCGCTGACCATGTTTTCGGTGAATTAGCCGAGTGGCTGCCGATGCCGCCGCTGCCGCTTACAGAACCACCAACTGATCCTGCTATGCCGCCGCTGCTGCTGGCTGAATTGCTGCTGCTGGCCGAGTTGTTGATTAGTTTCAAGTTCTTGCTGTTGTTGCCGCTGTGGCTGCTGCTATTGTTGTTTAAGTTGCTATTGTAATTGCTGGCGGTGCTGTTGCTGTGTTGGCCAACAGTTGTGGCTGCTCCTCCACTGCTGGTGGTTGTGCTGCCGCTGCCGCTGCTGTGACCAGTGCCGATGATGTTTTGGCTGCTGCTATTTGCAACTGAGCCGCCAATTGTCGTTGCACTGCCGCCTGCTGCTCCTCCTCCTACTATTCCGCCGCCGCCGCTGTTGCTGCTGCTGTTGCCTGAAAAGCAAACACACATAAAGAATCAGATCAGATATATACATAAATATGTATATTTGGAGGAAAAGGAGGCATGATCTACACAACTTACCTTCGACAGATGATTGGAGATTGTTGTTATTGTTGTTGCTTAGGGGTGTTGCACTGTTGTTGTTACTGCTGGTGGTGCTGCTGCTGCTGCTATTGCTGCTGCTGTTGGTCTCGGCCTTCAGGGATGGCAGATTGGCTGGTGGACGCCTAGCGGAGGGCACTTTACCCAAGATTTGCATTCCATGTTTACGCGGCACTTGATTCTTTTGGGCTGATGGTTCACTCGTTTCGCCCTGTGTTAAATAGATAAAATATCTTGTTGATTGTTTATGGTCCGGTGTGTGTGTGTGTGTGTGTGTTGAATTAAAATTTAACTTACACGACTATTCTTGTACATGCGATTTATATCCAACGCTGTGAATTTGGGCTTGGCATTTCGCTCTCCCCTACTTCCCCCCAGTGTACTCATGCTGCCAATAGATCCTCATTAGCGTTAGCTTCCTTTGCCGCCTACTGCCGCCACGCGTTTCACGCTAATCGCTGACTGTCTGCCTGCCTCTGGGATGATCCAGTTATTTGCGAGCTTGTGCCGAAGTCGATCTCTCTGTTTAAGTTGCCTCCTTGGCGACTCTTCTTTGTGTGAGGTTTTTTTATGCTCCTTTTTCTCAGTCTTTTATATGTGAGTTTTAAAATGTCTAAAAACAAGAGAGCCAACAAGAGTGTGTGTGCGAGAGAGAGAGAGAGAAAAAACGTAAGTATAGGAATAAAGTGGGTGGGCGGTAAGGGTGGCAACAACATAAGCTGCTGCTGCCGCTACTGCATTTGTTTGTTGCGATTTTTGTATTGTTTTATTTGTTATGATACGTGGGCCGTCGTCGCCGGGTTGTATGGAAAGAAATGTTTCGATGTGTGTGCGTGTATGTCACAGTGTACGTGTGTGTATGTGTTTTACACCTACATGGGGGCTATACAGCAAACTGCCCCATGCCACCAATGCCTGCGTGTGAGCACTAAAGTTTTTGAACAACAGAGCGAGCCAAACATACGAGACACCTCTTTGCTCGAATAATATGTGTGCGAGCGAGACAGCACTTGAGGCCGCTCTCAGTGAAGTGATTCAGAGTGTGCTTGCGCTCAAATGCTTGGCTCCCCCCTCGCAATTCTCCACACCCTCTTGCGAACACCCTCGCAATAAAGACCAACCACACAAATACAGACACACAAACACAGACACAGAAGTAGAAACTGAAACAGAACATAAGACGGTGGCGTCTTCTTGTAATAATTGAAGAAGAACAATGGCTGACACACACAGAGAGATGCAGCCAAAATCACAACATTGCTGCTGCAAATGCAAACTGTTTAAATGGTTGGCAATATGTGCAAAATAATTCATATTTCGTATTTTGCAAGCCACTTTTAAAATTGCCTATATCGAAAAAAAGGAAAAAAAAAAAACCATTCACACACAAACACATGAACAAGAGTGAAGGGAATGGGAAAGGGGCGGGTTGTCGACACTTGCACTTCACTTTTGTTTTATTTTCGTCGTCTAATTGAAATGGGGCGAACAAAAAGAGTTTAAATACAAAAAAAAAACCAAATTAACACGGCATTTGCTGTTGTTCAACGACGAGAGGCACTGTAAAATGTGCCGTTTAATAGCACACAAATACACTCATACCCGCACGTACGCTCAGTGGTACAAACACACAGACGCACATTTACAGTGATATGTATATTCGTATACGCATTCGCAGAACTATCTTTGATTGTTTGAGTGAGTTATTGGATTGTTTGTCGTTTTGTCTGTGCTTGTGAGTGTGTGTATTTTGTCGGAATATTAACAGTTTGAAAGTTGTACATTTAACTTAAAATTTGATTTTAACGTAATAAACGTTTAGCTTTACAACAAGTTTAGTTGCTGCATTACATACACCGCGCGTGAAGTTTGCCGCTGCTGCTTCTTCTTGCTGGTGCTACTCTTTTCGCAGTATATATTAACGTGTGTGTATGTGTCTGTCTGGCAATGGCACAGCGTTGCCACATGCGTACAATGTATCGAACCAGACTTTCAATATTGTTTTTCGCATGTGTCCCTATGTACGTAACATAATCACAAATCTAAGCCAGACATGTGTAAACATGTCAAAATACTGTGTAATACTTTGATTTGATTACACTTTTCAAACATGGATAATGCGAAAATAAATGTAAAAAAACAACCGATAAACCTGCTGTTTCGCAGCCGCCGCCGCCACCACGAACGATAATGCAACAGCAGCAGTGGCCACCAATGCGAGTGTGAGCGAGACAATAAGAGCATGTGGTCTGCAGAGCAGCAGCAGCAATAACAAAAACATCAAACAAGAAAGTGTATATAGTGCTTACCCTTTTACACTCAGAGCATACACCACACACACAGTTCGTTGCTCCTTGGCTCCTTTTTTTCTTTTCTTTCTTTTGTACGTTTTTTTGCACTATTTTACGCTTACTCAGCCGTTTGCAAAAAAAAATTAAACCAAATGTTTTTTTTTAGGTGAGATACGGTGAGTAGATGCCTTCTTCTGTGGCTGAGTGCGGGTACGTATAAAATAATTAAACTGACACTTCTTTTAAATTTTGACACTTTTGATTTGATTTTATTGTATTTTACTGTCGCTATTCAACGCGTTCGGGCCGCTGTTGTTGGCTGTGTTGCGCTGGCTGCCTGTCTGGCTTTGGCTCCTCTCCTACGTTCTCGCTTCTTAGCGCTCTCTGTCTCTCTAACGGCGTTCTCCAATGCTGCGACGGCTGCGCTACTGTTGTTGCTCTAGTCTCTTTTTTTTTTTGCAAGTGTATAGATGAAAAATGTAATCGAAATCCAAGGTGCTGAAGCTGAAACTAGTTTGAATCACTTTTTTCGATTTATTTGTATACAGCAGTACAAACTGGCCCTATTTGTTTTCGTTTATAGCACGATGCTGTTAAGCGTTTACTTTTTAGTTACTTTTGGTGCGTTCTTTTCACTTAATACGTAATTGTTCCATTAGTTTAAATCGTATGTATTTTTTGCACACAGTGCTGCCAGCTTGCGCTTACGGCGTTGCATTCTAGTGATGAGCGATATGTTTTCTGTTAAATGGGCAGTTTTAAGTGTTGACTAAATGCTGTGGGGTGGCAACAAAAAGTGTTGAATGGCTATTGAATGCTGTGAATATCTAACGATATGGCAACGCCACCCTATCGATTATTTTGCTTACCACCTAATCGCATTCGGCGTATATTTTAAAATGTTAGGCGCTACTAATTATCGTCAAATATATTTATTTTTTGCATGTGGCCAATAACTCTATGCTACGGATGGACAATTATTTCTACGAAATGGTGAATAAAGTTCATACCGTAATTTCAATACTATCCGGCTTATCGTAACGTGCGAGCAGGATGGAAAATCAGTTGCCCATATACCGGTGGACTTCTCTCCCTCGGACACTTCCAATATTATATATAACAATAGTAATAATATAATATATGTATATATATATTCTTGTGCCCAACACAGCAAATAGAAATTTTCAATTTCTTCAGTATTCAATGTACACAAGTTTCTTGTAAAATAGGCAAAGTCAATAAAAGGATCCCAAGAATACAATTAGCGACTACATAAAATACAAATATATATATAGACATTTATAGGTTTTAGGGACTTAGGCGTGCGGCTTAAACTGCGGATTGTGAGAGCGTGCCATTTTGGCCTTGAGCCACTCGTCAGCATGCCTCTGCTTAATGTGGACATACATGTTGGAGCGCGATCTGCACTCCTTAGGACAGTGGGGGCAATTGTATAGCTGAAGGCCGGTGTGTATTGCCATGTGCTCGTCGAGGTTGCGCTGCTGCTTGAAGCTCTTCTCGCAGTACGTGCACTGCAGATTTGTGGTCAGCTTGTGAGCATATTTAACATGAGCCCGTAACGCTGTCCGTGAACTGCACGTCTTGGAGCAATGGGGACAGACAGTATCGGTGCTATCGTGTGTAAATCGATGGAGCCGCAGACTGTGTTCGTTCTTCAGCCAGACACCACAGACAGAGCACTCCATCGCTGGTGCGACGACGCCCTGATGTTCTAGCAAGTGGCGCTCAAACGATGGCTTAAACTTGAACTTCTTGCCACAAATGTCGCAGACATGCGGATGTACATCCTCATGGATCGACTGTATGTGCCGACGTAGTCGGTGCACATTCGCAAAGCTGTACAACAACCAATTGAAAAGGGAGAGCTGTTATGACTCGAGCGACCAGAAGATGGATGGATGGTTGGTGCGTACCTTTTGTGGCATATGTGGCAACTGTGCTCCAACTGATCCGTGTCGTGCTTCAGCAAATGATTACCCAAACGCCTCTCGCTGCTGAAGGTGCGCTCGCATTTCGGACACGGATACTTTAGCACCTTGCCAATCTGGGCAACCTTGTTGTGTACTGTCTCAATGTGCGTTGCCAGATAATCCTGGGAATTTAGCGACTTGTTGCAAATCGAACAGCTGCAATTACAAAATTCAAAATTAAACCAAATAACATGTTTGCAACTAACTATTATCTATATCAAGGAAAATGTATAGCTATATATATATATTTATATGTATTTGGCCATCATGTGCGTCATATATATATAAATATATATTTTTAATTAGTCATATTAAATTTTTTGTAATATTTGTAAGAATTTCATAATTGATTAAATTGTGCAAAATGTTAAAAAAAACATGTCAATAATTAGAAAAATTGTTAGAAAAAGATGAATTTTTGCTTTAAATGAATATTTCGAGTGAGGTAATAAAATTAATAAAAAATGTGTAAGTCATACAAATGAAATCTATGTAAATAAATATAAATTAATTACAAAGAAATAGTAGACTAACGTGAATAACTTGGGATTGATGTGCTTGCGTATGTGATCCATCAGTTTGGAGGCGCGATTGAAGACCTTGTTGCAGCACTTGAGATACGCATCGCGCTGATGCACCTCCAAGAAGTGAACCTTCAATTGAGACAGGTACTTAGTGCTGAAGTCGCACAGATCACAGTCGGCATTCATATAGCTGGCGATGGCCTCCTCATACCGCTTCGATAGCTGCGCCCGCGAGCAGCCCTTCGGCTTTCGTTCCATGGCCGCCTGCAGTTCGCTTTTCTGTGTACCCGTTGGAACATTATTATTTGTGTTTGTGTTTCGGCTTGTGTTCCGCTGCTTGCGACGCCCTCGATTGACTCCATCGCCATCGCCAACGCCGTCGCCATCGTTATCGTTATCGCATCCAGTGTCGGTGTCATCCAGCAGCTGATTCAGCTCCTGGGCTAGCGTTAGCCGGCGCTGCTCATTGCGTGCACCAACTCGTCCTTTCCTTTTTGGTTTGAGCTTGTGCTTCAGCTTCACCAGAGGCACTTCATCTGCAAATCGTGTCATTTTGTAAGTGGATCATTTTTAATATGTGAAATCTCTATCTGTTCCATATGTGTAAATATATATTAATATGAATATTTGTTTGATGTTGATCATATATATATATCTATATTTTTCTTATCAACATCAAAAGATTTAATGTATTATATAAAATAAATTTGATCTATGTATTCTATATTTTAATTTATTACAGCATATATTTTGGTTAATCTTTATTATCGTGGGAGGACTATATTAAACTGATATACATATATATCTGGCTTAAGATAGCGGACACCAGGACAGTGAAATGAATGCGAATTGCATTGTTTGCAAATGGAAAGCTTTGAAGATGTTCATTTGGATAAAAGCAAAACTGAGCTTTAAAATAATATTAAATGGGTCAAGGATTTCAGGTTTAGGGTTATAAAATATATAGCAAGCTCTAAGATGAAGAACAAAATTAACAATTATATTGGAATGTCTCAGAAATCTTTACAGCTGCTCTTAAATGAAAAACAAAAAAAAAAAATATTGAGGTGCGCGTAGGATTCAAGGAATCTTAATTAGCAAAATAAGTAAGTGCAAAATAAGCTAGTAAAATATTATTTACGTAGAACAGAAAAGCAGTCATGAGAGGTGCTTGCCACAGAGTTATTTTACTCTCCAGGTTTATATTTATGTGCCCAAATGAGAATGGGATAAGTTCTTGTTGTTGTTGTTGTATTCAATGTTGTGCACTTACCATCATCATCTGAAGAAGTGTGCGGCGTGCTATCGCTGCTCTCATTCATTATGCGCTTCTCATCGACATCTTCGACTTTGTCCTCATCGTCATCATCATCATCATCGTCAGGATTGAAGGCGTGCAGGGGCAGGAGCTGGTCGGGATTGTGCCAATGTTTTGGTGCAGCATTCATCTGCGGCACCTCCACACTGTCCACATTCACATCGAGAACGCTGCCGAGGAGACTGAGATTGTGTATATCGAGTGGCTTCTCGTCCATCTCGTCGGTGACCAGCGGCAGCTCATCAATATTGACATCCACATCAATGCCGCCCGTCCATTTGAGGGCCATGCAGTCGACGTCCACATTGAGGAACTCCTTTTTAAGTGTTAATTGCTTTTGCTCCACCAGTTGCCAGAAGTTGTTAAAGTCCTCCAAATGTTCGCAACAATCATGGCAAATGTTCGTCGAGATGTTGTCATCGGGCACTATCTGCAATGCGACCATTAAATGAGAGGATTAATTTCAGTGAATTAATTTTTGGCACACAATGGCAAAAACTCACCTCCAGCTGCAGAAACTTGGCTATTATCTTGAGCAGCGAGGATTCGGCCAGGGCGTCGTTTGTTTCGAATAGATAGACGGCATTGTTTGCGTTTATGCTTTTTAAACACAAGCGACAGATCATATTGCGGCGCTTTCAACATAAATTTAAGCAATTAACAATTACTATCAATTGTTTGGTTTTGGTTAGCGATGGCATCCAACTTTATCAATATATCGACATTTTATTGTATGTATGTATGTGCCTGTAGAAAATAATGTTATTTTACATTCAATGCAACAGTGCATCAATAACATATGTTTGTTATGTCTCTTATTATCGATAGTTATAATGTTAATTTTCTAGTCTTGAATAAACTTCGTTTGAGTACACAACGCTGGTGTGACTTAGATTTATTATCTTATATAGGCATTCCCTGACGCGGGGAAAGGATTATCGCTCCAACAGGTTATTGGCCCAGAACGCGTGGCCTGATAATATTGTTTACGGTTTATTTGACTCGATATCCAGAGTTACGAACTCGGATTTAATAAAAGACAAATCGGCAGTTACGTGTGTGTTAAAGTAAAGTGCGTCGCAATTATAGAAACATGAGTGGGCTTTACCAAATTGAGAAGCTTGAAGAAAAGAATTATGATTCTTGGTGCATACAGATGCGAAGCGTGTTGGTGCATGCGGATCTATGGGATGTTGCGTCGGGGATTTACAGAAGTCTGATGTGGGCGAAAACATTAACTGGAGTGCGTTGGATCGTAAGGCATTGATTAAGGAGGCATGGATTAAGTTGCGCGAAGTCCATCAGCCAAGCGGGCCGGTTCGTAAAGTCTCGCTTTACAAAAAGATGCGCAATTCTCGAATGGCGGAGGGGCAAAGCATGGCTAGCTATTTGATCACATTTAACGAAATCGTGGATCAGCTTGCCGGAGTTGGAATAGAAATAGTTGAAGAGCTCAAAGTCATTATTTTGCTTTCTAGCCTTCCAGACAATTATGAGAATTTCGTTGTCGCCATACTGCGAAGGTCACCACAAAGAAAAAATTGAAAAATTTCGCTTGTTACGAATGTGGTGAAACGGGGCATGTTAAAGCGAATTGTCGCAGATTAATTGCCACAAATGATGTAATAGCGACCGGACAAAGGAATTGCAGCTTACTGAACGCATTGGATGCAAGCAGTTCTAAGAAACTCGGCTGGTGCTTGGACAGTGGAGCGACAAGTCATATGTGTTGCGATAAGCAAATGTTTTCAAAGTTTGAGGCGCATACCGAAACGATCTCTTTGGCGGATGCCGGCACCTTGCTAGCAGAAGGCAGAGGTGAAGTGAAAATGAAAACGGAAAAGGGTGTAGAAAATAATGTTATATTACATTCAATGCAACAGTGCATCAGTAACATATGTATGTTAAGTCTCTTATTATCGATAGATATATTGTTAATTTTCTAGTCTTGAATAAACTTCGTTTGAGTACACAACGCTGATGCGACTTTATTATTTTATTATTTATTATCTTATCTAGGAATTCCCTGACGCGGGGATAGGATTATCGCTCCAACAGTGCCAATTTGTAACAGCACACAATTTCTTATTCTTGATGATGTTCATTGTTTGCAATGGCTGCAAAGTGTGCTAACTACATTTTAATCAGGTTTTAAACATATATACCCATTGCGATATATAAATGTACGCTAATATTTAGATTTATCGATATACAATGTTTACGAATTATGAACAGTTCATCTGGCTAACAATCAATTAGCGATGTTCTGAACATCCATTTTAAGGATATTTAATGTTATCGATATGTTTGTTGTTGCAAATCAGTCCAAACCTTAGCTTTTGTACGTGGAGTTATGAATAGGATCCAAAATAAACGGTTATCCGTACAGTATGCGTTACTTGATTTTTCCTGATAATAAAGTAATTTTAAGAAAATGCAATGCTATCTGAGTGTGACGTTACACATCATTACAAGTTTACGCTGTAACTTTAACCGCAAAAACTTGATTATGATATGAGGCAAATCTATTGTTTCTGACGTTCTTTTAACGGTCTTTTTCGATTTTAATAGTAACGATTCCGATTACCGGTGCCTAAAAATTTTCAATATTTGGTTCACGTACTGAATTTCAATCGGTTAATTTCGGTTACTGGTTCCGATTCAGGTACACTTCCCTGGTTGTTGATAGCATGTTGATCGATTACTGGTTTGTTTGCCATCCGCATCGATAGTGTAGCTGTAGCTTACACTGTAGTGTTCGGTGCAAAATAAATAAATAATTTTGCAAAATTTTAAGTGAGCAAGTAAAAAAGTGATCCAGCAGCAATTTAAACAGGTAAGCCAAAAATCACTTCAAACTCACCAAATTAACACAAAATTAAGCAAAACAACTATGGCTGCCAGCTACCGGAATGTCGGCAACCATTCCCAACCTTCCGCGGAGAGCATTGCAAAAAAAACGCACAAATTTTTCAGTCTCTGTGTCTGTCAGTCTGTCTGTCGCTCTGTATCTGCCGTGTGTGTATACATGCATGTGCATGTGTTGTTGCAGCTGCAGCGGCTCAGTATTTTTTTTTTTGCGCGAGAGCCTACTCGGAAATACACACACACATGCACGCAGAAGTACGCACTGCACAAATGCATGAATGTATGCCGGTATGAATGCATGAGTGTGTGTAAGCTGGCAAAATAACTAGTTTTTATGTGCAAGGAATCATCCACCATATTCGCAGACGTCGCTCATTTGAATTGCTCTCAATTTGAAGCTTAAATCATAGTTGCTAAGTGTGTGTGTGTGTGAGTAAAAGCCAAAGCCAGCCACCTCCCCCTCTCTTCTGGTCTGGTCTTGTCTGGCCTTTTATTGGTTTATTCGTTCGTTGGTTCGTTCAACCGGCTGCCTAGCAAAATGCAGATTCTCAACGTGAGAGTTGCGTATGCGAACTAGTGGTGGGTGCGTGTCCTTGATATTTCTCTGCATCTGTCACACCAACACGAGCACACAAATTGTGCGAGAAAGTGAGATCTCAAGTTAATGCCAAAGTAATCAACCAATCAACCAATCACAATAACGTTTATCGTTTTAATATGCAATTAACTGATTTGAATTTCAATCACTTTCGTCCTTTGAGCCGTGTCACGAGATACACGCGGAACTTGCATGCGAAACTTTGGCTCATAACTGGGCAGGCGAGAAAACGAGCTCTTGTTTGACTCTGTCTGTTGTCCGCCGGTGTCGTTGATTCGGCGCATTCCTGTCCAAACATACACACACACAGATACAGAGGGAGAGAGAGAGAGAAAGAGACACACACACACACACACACACTACTTGGGGAGTCGGCAGTTGTTGCAGTTTTCTTTTCGGCTTTTTGTGTGTCTACCACGCAGCGAGTAACATTTTTTTTTTCAATTGGTTTTTTTATTTTTGATGTTGTTATTTTGTTGTTGTAGACCCGGCCGGTTTATTCACAAGTGCAACACGCATCGCATCTTTTGTTTTTTGGTCTGTTGCAGTAAATTTTTTGTGACGCTAAAACCACCAGTGAAGCAAGCCTAGATGGTGACCATGGAGAATAGCGAGGAGATTTTGCAAATTCTGGAGCGTTTCACACAGCTCAAGCAGAAGGAGATACCCAAGGAGCTGGAAGACTATTTGCAATATGTGGCCAAAACGGGAGAAACCATCTTCAAGTGGTCGAGCCTCAAGTATCTGTTTCGCGAAAAGTTGCTCAATGTGATCAAGCACTTCAACGAGGATTCGCAGCGTCCTGAGGGTAATACATTGGTGGAGTGTACCCAAAAAAAATACAACCCCAATCCCGAAATGTGTCTTTTGATTTAATTTGAGATGTCTTGTAACCCACAGAGATACCCAATTACCCGAATGTGGATCCATTCAATTATGAGACCATGAAGTCCTCGCTTCTGGAGCGCCTCGATCTGTTCAATGCGGCTCCATTCACCGTACAGCGTCTGTGCGAGCTGCTCATCGATCCTCGCAAGCAATATTCTCGCATCGACAAGTATATGCGAGCCCTCGAGAAGAACATACTTGGTATATTTCCATTGTTTTTATTTTGTATACCCATTTGAACATTTATTGACAACAACTTTCGTATTCAATTCAGTGGTCAGCACCATCGACCCGGGACGCAGGCGCACGGAGAGCGAAAACGGCGACTCGCTGGACTCTGTTGGCAATGGGGACCTCTCGCTGGAGGTCAACATTGACATCGAAATGGAAAACGAGAACATGTTTAACAATGGTGACGAGCGCAACGGCAATGGCAATGGCAACGAGGTGTCCACCAGTGGCTCCCTTAAGGTCAGATGGCCTCGCACCGAACTTGGCGTACTCGAATCCAAGGCCAAGAGGGCTAAGTTTGATTACGTTGACAATGAGCAGGACGAGCCGGATGAAAGGGATGAGCGAGATGATATCGAAGATGCCATTGAGGTCAAACCAGAATCAACTAGAGCACAGGCCGCGGCTCCTGATGCTGCCAATGTGGAAGATGTTCCAGATGCTGCTGTTAAGGTAGTTAATCGGAAGATTAAGGAGACAGATGCCGCTCAAGGGGCATCCCAAAAAGAGGAGCCCGACAAGGACGACAAAGTGGAGTCCAAGAGCAAGATGGCAAATAATGGCGACAAGGAGCTTAAGGAACTGAAGAAGATGCCAGAGTCAGCCGCAGACATTCCAGCAAAGGCCGAGTCCGTTGTGGCGGACAGTGGCGATGTGAAGACAAAGACCGGCGATGCTCCCAAAGAAGCCGCCGATGATGCTAAGGCCCAGGCTCCGGTAAACAAGGCCGGTGAGCAAGTTGAAGCCGAGAAGTCGTCGAAAATCGTAGAGAAACAGCAACTGGATAGCAAAGCAACTACAGAAAAGCCAGCAGAGGAATTGGAGCCAAATAAGAAGGGCGATAAAATCGCAGATAAAATCGAAACCGAAGCTGCTGCTGCACCTGTGGCAGCTTCTGCACCTGTAGCTGATGATGCTACACCTGTAGCTGCTGTTGCACCTGCAGCTGCTGCTGATGATGAAAACGAAAAGAAGGAGCCAAAAGTTGATAAGCCCAAGGAGGAGCCATCTGAGAAACCAGAGGAAAAGACAGAAAAACCAACGCCAACGGCGCCAGAGAGTTCCGCTGCTGCTGCAAAAGCTCCCGATAATCCCGATGCTGCTGTAGAGAAAGCTACAGTCGAAAAAGATGATGCTAAGCAGCCGGCTGATGTGCCTGCTGCTACTGAGGCTGAGCCCAAGACTGAGCAACAGTTGGATCCCAAATCGAAGCCAGAAAATGATAAGAGTAACACTGAAAAGACTGAAACTAAAGCAGTAGAAGCTGCTTCTGATGCTGCAGTTGCTGCAACAGCTGCTGAAACAGTTGCTGCAACAGCTGCTGAAACAGTTGCTGCAACAGCTGCTGAAACAGCTGCTGCTGCTGGGGAGGAACCGGCTTCTAAAGCCAAGTCGCCAGCTAAGGATGAATGTAAGGAGGAATCGACAAAGACTGCTGCTGCTGCTGATAAAACTATTGCTGCGCCAACTCCGGAATTAGCTGCAGTAGATGCTGCCACTGCTGATGTTGCCAAAGCTGTCTCCGTTCCCATTGAGACCAATGAGCTTGCCACGTCGCAGCCACCTACTACTGCTCCTGCTGTTGCGGCTACTCCAGAAGCATCGACATCGGAGGATTCGGCCACGTTTGCCAATGGTGCAACTGGTGCTGCTGTCACCCCTCCCACATTGACACTCAATGATCAGCCCATGGAGGATACACCAGCCGATGAGGAGAACGTTGCGGCCGTCTCACCCACCGCAGCCGTCGAGGAGGTTGTCATGGCTGAGAGCGGCGCTGCCGGCGCTGGCGGCGATATGGCCACCGATGAGCTGGCCAAGGATGAGCCAGCCGCTATGGAGGTGGACGATACCAGCCAGGAGGTAATGGATCAATAGACCACAACCAGTGGACGCCAATTCAAAGCAACTAATATTAATAATTTCAACTACTACTCCGAATAAGTAGCATTATGTTATAAGTCTACCCGATCCATCTTCCCACACACACACACACCACACACCAACACACACAAACACACACACCAACACACACACACACACACACCAACACACACACACACACACCAACACACACACACACACACACACCAACACACACACACCAACACACACACACCAACACCAACACACACCCATACACACATACACTCGCACATGCATTCTCCAAACGCAACATTACCAATCCCAAGTATCCTGAGATAAAAGATACAACATATAACTTCATTAACTAGGCCGTAACCGTAAGGCCATAGCTGATATGATATATGGAATAATGCACATATATATATATATATATATATATATATATATATACATGTGCGCGCGTGTGTGTGGGTGTGTACGTCTCCGTCTCCGTCTCCTTGTATTCCAAACACCCAAAACACTGGGGTACTCACACAAAGATGGACAGAGGAAACGACGGATTCGCTCTTCGTAGCGATGTTTTCCATCTGTTCTATCGTTGATTGTGCTTTATCCTGGCTGGCATAGTTAGTTGTAGGTGGGTTTACCCGCATCCATCTATAAAGAATATTTTATTTACATACGTACTTATAAGCAAACGAAAAGCATTAGGTTCCGTTTTGGCATTCAAATCGAAGCCTCCACATAGTGCATAGTGCACAGTGCATAGTTCCCTAAGTTAACGGATGTGGCACGATTCGGTTATATCGGCCACATCACGTCATTATGTGTATTTAATGTCTATTCTACATAAAACGCCCATAGAATATTTAACTTTTTTGGATGAATACTCTGAACCCATTGAAAATATTTTAAATGAAATTGGCAAATATAAGCTGAAGCTTAACTATATATATATAACGTATATATATAACGTATAAATATATATATATATTACGTATATATATGTATATTTATACCGATTTGATTACAAAATGTCCGTCTGCTTGAATACACCAATCTCACATCAATCTATAACTATTACTATATCTATCTAAAGTTGATTCATTTCATTTGATCAATACACTTCGTGAATACTATCGATAGATATGATGAATTCAAAATATCTAAAAATATACCATTTTGACCAAGATAAAAAAAAATCATTTATTAATTTTTTTTTTTTACCAAATTACGCACAAGCTGAAGATTTGTTTTTCTTTTTCGTATACTCGCCGACATTCATACAATGAGTGTTAGCGGTTTTTTTTGTTGTATTTTTTTTTTTTTGCATTGTTTTTAAGATAGTTGGCTTGGATCACTAAGAGACTTGTAAGAGGTAAAGACTTGGGTTCAGGGCATCTCGCAGTCGGGCAAGACTCTCGACTATATCATTCTTATTTGTTATTTTGTCAACTCATATATTTTTTTTGCGATATTGGGCAATAACGTATAGCTCTGAATGTTTAACAGAAAACAAAATAAACTATCTAAATAAATAAAATCGAAGAACTCTGATTGTGTTTCAGTATTGGGAGATCTTTGATTACCATATAGATTCATAGTCGCAGCTACTCGAATCCTACTTTGCAGTAATAATCAGACAACGCTTTGGGTATCTATATATATATATATATATATATATATATATATATAGATTATGGAAATATATATTTCGTGTAAGGCATAACAAAACAATGAACAATAAAATGCAAATGGCATGTTTGGTTAAACATTTTTGGTATGATGGATTTGAAGAGAGCGGCTCTGCCGCTGCAAGAACACCACAGCCACAACCGACGTCGAGTCGGAACCGTAATTGTGTTCCGGATCCGATCCGTTTGAGGCCTGGCCGAGCCAACGACTTTGTCGAACGATCGGTTGGTCTCTGTTAACGTTAACGGACACGGTCCCGAACATGAATGCCTGGGTGTCGTCTAGCCCAGGAGTACCTTGCGCATCATGAAGCCGCTGCTGGCGGTGGCGTTGCTGCAGGATGCCCGGGATGGGGCATCTTCGGGCTCAATGCACTTGGAGGAGCAGAGGTACTGCAGCAGCGGCACACGATACTTGCCACAGAAGTCGACGAACTTGATGTGCTCCACGCGATTGTCGAAGAAGACGCCCTTGCAGTTGGGATTCACGCAGCAGTTGGCGCTGTTCAGATACTCGGACAGGGTGCGCGGCACATCATAGGGGCCCGGTCGCTGTCCACTGGCCTTCACAATGCGACCAGCCAGCTCCAGGAGCGTCGGCGGCTTCAATGCCATATCCTGCACGAAGCGCACCACCAGCGGATTATCACGCAGACTCAGCTAAATAAAAAAAAGATCAAGTTGAGCTGAAGGAGCGACCACAAAACAAACAAAAAATATAAGTTTACCAACCTCGGTCAGATTCTTCAGGGCGACAATATCCTTGGGCAAGTGCTTCAGTCTATTCTTGTGGAGCAGCAGCGATTTCAGGTTCTTCAGCCGTGCAATGCTCGTCGGCAGATGCTCGATGAGATTGTCGCACAGGACAAGCGCCTGCAGCTGGCTGAGAGAGCCAACAGCCTCGGGCACCTCATTGATCAGATTGCCACCCAGCGATAGCACATGCAGACTGTGGAGAAAGTGGGGGAAATCATTATAGGCTAATGTCACTAAGTATCTGAAGTATCCGGAGACAATCCAGGCTTTAAGTTCTGCAATAGAAAGTTCTGTTCCTATGCAAGCATTACCTAAATATTCACCCAAAATGGCTATTCCCATTTCTATGAGGCACCCAAAAAATGTGAGCCTTATCTTTGCTGTTATCTACAGCAAATATTCAGATTAAATAATAATAATCTTAACTAAGGGCGTCAATTACTATTTTGCGTCTACAACAATTGCAATTCTTTATCTAAATCATGATTAAATAAAAAATAAATTAATTAGTTTAGGTTCGAGGTATATTTTTTTCGCGGTTTCTAAGGGGGTACAAAACAAAAAAAAAACAACGATTTAACACCTTTGATAAGACTGAAAGATTTGTTGTTGTTGTTTTGAGACCTAAGTAAACAGTTCTAATTGTACAAAAAAACATTGACAAAGCTGTAAAACTAAAAATAAGAACAATAACTGATATCTGGCAAATCAAGTGGGGTCGTACGATACATAGCAACTACACATAGAAAATATATGTATAGTTTTCTTATTCAATTTTCCATTATCTTACATATATATATATATATATATATATCTGTATTGTAGTCAGTCTGTTATCTCAAAGATAGCTAGCAATGTTTGTGGTAATGGACAGTTTTTTAGTTTGTCTTGCGTCGCTTTGTTCTTTTGTTTATTTACAATCCCAAATTAACATATCAGTGCCGATCGAGCCGATCTTATCGAGCTTATCAAGTGTCTCCCTTGTGGAGCTGTCAATAGATTTGAGTCTTAAACTGAGCTCACAGCGAGCCACTCGAAAGGGGCGCTTATCAATTGATCAGGTTGACTTGTTGCCCGATAGATCGCTTGCTCTGCTGCTCCCGTTCCTTGTCTCTGCCCTGCTTGACAACAACAGCGATTGCGACTGCGACTGCGACTGCGACTGCCACTGCGACTGCCACTGCGACTGCGACTGCCACTGCAACTGCGACTGCCACTGCGACTGCCACTGCGACTACGACTGAGGAAAAGTCTGGGGCTGGACACGCGCAGCAAGTGGGTTTGGTGAAACAGAGACGGATTCGGAAAAGGAAACGGGAACAGCAATTGGTTTGGATTGGAAGCAGGTGACTAGCGTCAAATTTTGGACACAAAGAAACTGTGAGATCTCTTGAATAGAGACCCGATTCTATTGTGAACGCGATGGGTTACCGATTAATCGCAGCAAAACTCTATTCGAATTCCTAATAAATATTTCTTGAACGATTGAATAATAAAGTTTGGATGAGGTGGAATTACCTTTGCATCTTCCATATATCCTTGGATATCATCGGGATCTTGTTGCCGCCCAAATATAGATATTTAAGTTGGCGCAGTTCGGTGACCTGTTCTGGGAAGTGGATCAGCTGATTGCCGCTCAAATTGAGCTCCTTTAATGTGGAGGTGCCATTGCCATTTGTCTGTTTGGTGAGCAGCGATTTGGGTAGCGATGTGCTGGTCAACAGATTGTTTTTAACAATCAGCGTGACCAGCGGCAGCTGGCAAATCGCATCCGGCAGCTGGGTGAGCGCATTGGAGCTAAGATCAAGTACCTTGAGATTGCTGAAGAGCTGCAGCATGCGTGGCAATGTCACAAGACGATTGTGATTGAGCAACACCGTCTCAATGTCACCGCTAGACTTTAGCAGGCCCTTCTGCGGCGAACTCAAATGATCCTCCAATGTGGCCACATCCAGATTCATGCGACCAAAATCTATAGTTTTCTGCTCACGCGAATCCGTATCCGAGCTGTCCGACGTATAAAGCTCCATCTTTCAATCGAATCACAATCAGTACCCAAATACGTTCCTTTATAGAGGTGTATATATATATATATATATATATATGTATATATATGTGTGTATATGTATATGTTTTATCTGCGTTTGATTTATTATTTGTCTCGCTATATGTTGTTTTGTTTTATAGGCTCACTGCCCCTGCCCCTGTCCCTGTCCCTTTCTCAGTCACTGATTCTGTCTCTGTCTCTGCTCCACTTGTGTTTGCGAGCGATCGCATCACATTTGCTTTGCTGCGGCGCAAATCGACCAATCAAATGTAACAACAACAACAACAACAACAAAAAACAAAAAAATATAAAGAAAGAAATATAAACTATATCAAGCGGTGAGTCGGTTGGGACGAAGCGCGATTTGTTTGCCACCAGCACCAGAGGGAAGCGATGACTGAACTGGCACCCGATTCCAGTTCGTCGCCTCGACTGATGCCGATTTTGGTCTTCGTTGCGCACGGGGCGATAGCTGGCGTATTCGTAATATGCACACGCACACACACACACACATACACACACGCACATACACATGCACACACACACGCACATACACACGCACACACACTTACAAGCAGGCACGCACATACGGCTAAGCACGAGGTGGAGCAGGGACTACGGCTTTAGTTTTGGGTCCAACACGCGGCCAAAGGTGAGCGCCAGATGACGTGGGTAACTCGAGCAGTTTTCATCTAAATCAAGATAAGCGATTCGAGCCACGAGCCGAAATCAAACTGTGACTTTTCCTGATACAAACATATTCAAATTCGAAAACCTTTAACAATTTAACACTGGCAATTTTGCCATTTCTTTAAGATGTCTACTTTTTGGTATATCCAAGTAAAATTGAAAAGTGTTTTCATTTTTGAAAATACATTGACTAACACTAAAATTCGTATTCGTTATCGTATCAAATCAAATTCAACTTGACAATTTTAGTTTTATTAAAATGAACTCAACTTGTGATGTGTGCGAGGATCGTGATTCATGCAATGGGAAGCATGCCTTCATTTATGGAGTGCTTAAGTTATAAAGCGACCCACTTCAGACGATTAGCTCTGAGTCGAGCCGATCATTAATTGATAAGAACACACTTACACACACACACACACTCGCACACACAATTGTGTATTTTTAAATGCGATTGACAATATTGTTGCTGTTGTTATTTAGTTAAGTGCGCCTAATCTAATCAGATGCACATCCCCCCCCCCCCACTCCAGTTATCCCCTGGCTAGAGAAGAACTTCTACGTCTGCGTCTGGGTCTGCATCTGCCACTAAGCAGTTGAAAACATCTGGGGTGCAAATCGCTGTTTATTGTCGCGCTATTTTGGCCTTTTTATACTTTGATAACGAAGGTATTATTGTTTTTTTTTTTTTTTTTACTGTCTATCCGTCTGCTACGCAATTACGGGGCTAGGAAATCGAAGAAGAAGAAAAATCGATATTTGCATATCGATAAATCTTATCTTATACAATTTTAAGGCGACAGACATCAAACTTGGTTGATAGATGATTGACGCTATCTACCACGAAGATTGCGTAGCCAATCTTGGAACTGGTATTTCCCAAGGATCTGCATTTTGCACACACCAGTTCTGCCACAATTTATCAGCTAAACACTCCAAATCTTAAAAGTACTGTTACTGCAGATCAATTAAATTTTGGACTTCGAATCCTAAAACCGATAAACCTGTTATCGATAAGTATAAACGTTGCCGCAATTTAGGAGCTACAGTTACAAAACTTGAAAGGCAGATTCCCAGCTAATTTCTACTGCAATTTATAAGGCAAACTTGGATAGTATTGGCTAACTGTAATTAGCTGGTTTCAAAGTATTTCGCAGTCGGTTAAGCCCGACGACAAAACTGTTTTCTGTTGTTGCTGTCTTTGTTGTAGTTGTTACCATTTGCTGATAACCGCAAAAGCCAAAAATACAAATAGTTCATACATATGCCATGGACTTTGGTGGCAAATCAATTCCACACTTGCACACACACACACACACTGACACACTGATACACTGATACACTCACAATTGCGATTAGCAAAATGAAATTTGTGCAATTTATGAGGAGCAGCTGCCACTCAAAGTACCAATAATAACAAAGCCAGTGGCGGCCGATTGTCTCTGCCACTGGGGAGCCAATTGGCACTCTGGGACTCTGCTGGACAGCTGGATTACGAGGCGTCTCGTGTCTCCCCTCATCTGCCTGTGGCAGCGGCTGTGGCTCTTATCACACCTTAATTAGTTAAGGCCATATACAAATATGGCATATACATATATACATATAAAAAAAAACATACATCAAATAAACAACATTAGCTGAGAACTGAACTCACCAGAAGCCAGACGGACAACTGCATAGGGATATACCCGTACACTATACGTCTATTATTGCTGATAAGTAATATATACTTTATGAGGTCGGAGCTGTTATAAATAATATAATGCGACAATTAAGTTGTTTTCTTATGAATATTGCACTGCATACGGGTGAAAAAAACAAAATACACACACACACACACAAGTCACACACAAGTCACACACCATCGAAGTTTGGAGGCACATGTTAAAAATGTATTTTTTTAATATTTTCTTACTTAAACGTCTGCCAAGTGTTTCGCAGTCGAGATGATTTTGAGCCCAATCTGCCCAATTTATTAGTTAAGCCATCAGTAAATATTCTGTTTACACTTTTTGTTTTTTGTATATCTTATCAAAGTTGTCTTATCTGATATGTGTGGCTTGGAGACCAACGTACTGTGTTATATTACATGTATAATAATAATAACAACATTTCACATAGATAATCCTAGATTTTGTCAACATTAAATATACTCAAGTTGATTAAAATATATAACATTTTTTAGAGGCGTTAGAATAAATAAAGAATACAGGATAAACTATGAACTCAAACGCAGGCCCAAATTTCACACATTTGTTAAAAACAAAAAAAAAAGTGTTTATTTAATTGGTTCATCTAAAAACCCCTCTGCCAGAGCTAACAGAACCTTACTTATCCACTGAGATATCCAGCATCGATTATGAACGTTGGCGTCAAATCAACAAATCAAAACATGCATCAGGTTTTTTTTTCAGTGCCTCGAAAATGTTGCCATTATTTCACTTGACTTGGCTGCGCCAACATCGCGGTTAAATCCAGTCTTATATAAACGAGAAGTAAATTTGAAATATATTGGATTAGATTGCATTTCAATTAGTTTTAAGTTTTCGATTAGCAACAAGCAACTTGATGCACAAAACTGTTGCATACTTTTAGGCAGTGCTCAGAAAATGTATTCGCTGTTTCTGATTGCATACTTTTGGGGATAGTCGGCAGCCAGCAAAGTTCACAAAAGGATTAAAGTTGATATTAGAAAATTCATTTTATAATTCCCAGAAACTACAAAAAACAATTCGGATGTCCTAAATAATGAATTTATTAATGAGTTTATTAGAAGAATCCATTTTGATGGCTGTCGCTGCAGTAAATAAAAATTGAAAACACAAATTTTAAATAATTCCATTATTATTGTTTATTATTATTATTTTAAATATTTGCCTTGTGGTTTGCTATATTTTACAAAGTATACATAAAAAAAAAAACAAAAAAAAAATAGGGGTTTTTTGATAGCAGTTATTAGTTGTACATAAATATTAAAGTTAAACGTTAATATTAATACGTTAAATATGTAAATGTTTTAGACTTTGTGTTTATATTTTATAACCCTACCAGTTAAAAAAAAACCATTGTTGTAAATGCCTTGGTATATGTGTGTGTGTGTTGGTGTGTGTGTTTTGGTGTGTGTGTGTGTGTTTTGGTGTGTGTGTAGTGTATAAAAATGTTTGATTGTTTTATTATTGCTGCAATTGGTCGTAGTTTGATATATGATAATTTATAGATTGTATACATTATATAATTAAAATTGATTGCATCTGTCTAAATTAGTGCAATACATATAAGTTGCTGTGTGTGTGTGTGCATGTGTGTGTGTATGTGTGTGTGTGTGTGGTGTGTGTACGTTTTAAAGGGTATCTTCTAGAAAAAATGGCCATGTGCTAAACTTTTGGCCCACTACGCTAAATATAAGTTAATATTTGCATATATATATGTATATATGTATGTATATATGTATGTATGTATGTATGTATGTATGTATATACTATACATAGTTTATAAAGTTGTTTATATGTTTATAAATTTGTGTATATTTATTAGAGAAAAAAAAGTGCAGAACCCACAAAAAGTTCTGTTTTTTTATAATGATTTTTTTTTTGATGATGATAATGATAATAATGATATAATTGGCGCAAAACGATGAGAAAAAAAAAACTGATCTTAACTCAATACTGTTGTTGTTGTTTGTTTGTTGGTTTTTTTAGTAGACATTAGATGTATTAGCATTAATTAGCTTTACTTACAAGCTACTAAGTATATTTTAATGTAATAATAATAAATTATTAATTAAATATTCTTGTTAGTGAGCAAGATTTGGGGGCGTTTTTTTTCGGCATCCGGGAAAAGATTGGGTGATTTGCTGAAAATTGCTTGTGAGACTGTGGCTGGGGTTGTGGCTGTGGCTGTTGCTGGATATTCATTCATTCATTCATTCATTGATTCATTGATTCATTCATTCGCCAAACACAATGAGAGCTCAATGAGACCCACGTGGCTGGGTGGCATTGGTGGGCCAAGCGATCTTGGCATCGATCCGCTTGTAGGCCAACATGCAGTGTTTGCCTTTGGCGGCGAGTCGCGCATCCTGCGGACATTCGGTGTCGCTGAGCAGCGTCTCCTCGCCATCGACAAGCTTGAAGAGCGCATAGTCCTGCGGATTGGTGATGCGCGCCTTATGCGCTATAATCCGGCAAACCTCTCGAGTCGTCGTATTTGGACGCACTGGCAACGTGCGCGTCTGCAGCGAACCGTTGCACTCATCCGGAATGATGACGCGCAGCACACTCGAGCAGGCCGGCAAGCAGCTGGAGCGCCACTAGAGACGAGGGAGAGAGAAAGAGAGAGAGAGAGAGAGAGATGATTAAGAGGTGAATTTGAGGTATTATATAATTATTATTTGAATGCTTACGTCGAGTGAACTGTTGCCGCTTTCACTCTCCGATGTCATGAAATTCTTGAGCACGTGCACGGCACTGCAGAGGGCGGTTAGGTAGTAGCCGGGTTCGCCATTTAGCAGCGTCGGCTGGAGCAGGCCCCACATGAACTCAGCCTCGATTTCGGCACAAACGAAGCCACATTTGGCAACCACATAGACCAGCACGGGCAAAAAGTCATCGGCGCCAAGTTGTTGGCCCCGCGGACACCCGGTTGCATCGAACACTGTCGAGATGACGCACAGGAAGAGATCCAGCTTGTCAAGTGGCAGCTCCGCCTCCTGCAGCTGCAACAGCAGACTGGCGATTAATCTCAACGCCAATGGCGACGGTGGCGTCACCGTGGCACGTATACCAAAATCTGTGGCATCTCGTTCGTGGGCGTAGCGCACATTTTGGGCCAGCAGCTGGATGTCCTCGCTGCGCTTGTAGTGATCGACGAATATGCCATAGAGATGCTCCCGCAATGGTAGCACCACCAATTGATGCATCACCGTCTCGAGCATCGCATCGAGATTGAGGAACTCATCGGACTTGAGCCGGCCCCGTGCCGACTCCAGCTCCGCATGGAACTTGCCCTCGCCATGCTTAACCAGATAGTTCTTCATGCCGCTCATAAATTGCCGCATGTTGCGCATAATCACTTGGGGCGCCGCCTCGCGCGACTCCTTCGTGCAGCTAATAAAGTTCTCAATGTTGCGGGCGAATGTGGAGCTCGGATCTTGGGCCAGCTGGAGCGTATAGGCGCGCAGAGAATCACCAGGCCCAGAGCTGTGTGAATTAATCTTGTTGCGTGGATGACCTGCACCAAAAGAAAAGTACAAACAAAAAGAGAAGCAAATTAGAATGAGTCAGATTGAGTCGGATTGAGTCAGATTGAGTCATATATATATATAATCTAAGGATTTAATTTCCAGTATCCCCAACTGGCTGCTATATGCTTACCGCAGCAGAGCAGTCGACAGAGCAGTCGCAGCAAACACATGAAGGGGGCACAGCAGCCGTGGCAACTTTGAGAGCGCTTCTCATCGGCGCTTTCGCATTGGCGACGATAGCGTCGATAGAGACGACGAGATTGCGACTGGAGCGATAAACCGAGCGCCTGGCACTCCACAATGTGCGTCATGTTGAGCAGAATGTTGCCCTGCTCATCGAGATGGAAGAACTGCTTGATATGATAATGATCGCATCTGTTGCGTTCCACAGTTTGGCAGACATCGAGCTCAGGGCTGGGAATGGGATTTGGATTTGGATTGGGATTGGATTTGGAATTGTGGTTTGGGCACTTGCCAATGGCGCCCATTATGGAGCCGGCGAGTGCTTCAGTCTTCAGTTGCTTGCGATTGATGCGGCAGTCTTTGTGCACCTGTTGCGGACAGGTGACCGTCGTAGTTGGCGTCGTTGACATGGTTAACGACCTCGTCGATATTGAGCCCAGGCTGCTACTGGCATATTTGGATTTCTTACAGAGCAGCGCCTGCTCCTGTTCCTGTTGCTTTTGGTGGCCATCTGAGAGTGGACAGGGCAGTGCAATGCCCGTTTCGATGCTGTCCACGAAGAGCAGCTCGAGCAATTTGCGCTTGCGACGACCCGTCCTAATTGACGGTGCTTCGATTAGCTTTTGATTGTGATCCAGTTGGTGCAGTGGTGCTGCGGTGCTCTGGTGTTGTGTGGTGCGCTGTTGGAGCAGCTCCTCTTCGAAGTCGGCAGAGAAAAAGTTCTCCTGCTGCGGATATTCGATAATCTCCCATTCGGCCATGAAGCTGAGAAACTTTGCCTCCTCCTTGTAATGGCGCACATGTATGGGATCGTGAAAGAATTCCTCGGGCTCCAGTCGCTCGATGCGCTGCTCATCCAAGCTGCACAGCGATTTCGACATATCCGTATCGTTGCCGGGCAAGTTTTCTCTATTTAAAATTGCATTTGATAATTGCGGGCGGTTCGCGTCGCTTCCGTGCGACGATCTTTTGAACCAACTCATGATGGATTCTGTAACGGTTTTTGCCAGCTAAAACGAATTGGCGAAAACGCAAGTTTCTCATCGGCACAGACGGCGACACAGAATGCGGCAGCTGCTATCGATCAACAGATCGTTCTTCAAACGTTCTGCCGCCAATGACTAATATTATTGCCTCAAGTGTACTCCTTCTCCTTTCTCTTGCTGTATTTCCTCGTCTTGTTGTTGTTGCTGTTATTTCGTTTGCTTTTGTATTTGCTCTTGTTCCGTTGCGTGCTGTTACTCTAAACGCGGCCAATGCAAAACTAATGCTGAACTTCATACGCATTAGTTTATAAGACTGTTACTACGACAACGACAACGACGACGTCGACGTTGACGTCGCTGCTGCTGCTGCTGACGTCGCCTGTCCCCACCCCACAAAATAAGAAAAAAAAACAAAAAAAGATAGCAACTAATGCGATGCTGACGCCGACGCCGACGCCAGCCACAGCTGTGGCCTAAATTGCGAAGCGCAGCGACCTCATTTGCCTAAGTAAATTAAAGCCGGCCAGCGGCAAATAGGTGGGCAGTTCTTAGCTAGGTAGCTAATAGATCTCGGAGACCTGAGATCTTGGATGTGCTGGGTATTTCCGGGAGTTTTCACTTTCGTTTTGCTACCTGTGACCCAACAGTTTTGCGCAAGTCCTGTGCGAAAAGGGGCAGCGAATCAAATGAAATCAAGTCAAGTAATTATCAAGCGAATTAAAAAACTGTGTCAAGAGGAAATTGCCAATGAGTCAACAGAACAGCAACGCTGACTACGCCACAGATATCAGAAGGAGGCGGCGACGGCGGCGGAGTAGGAGCAGGGCAACGGCTAGGACAGGAAGCTGGCACTGAATCAGCGAAACTCAGGCCTACAAACAATAATACAACACGTGTGCAATTGTTGCTGCTTAGGTAGTAATTATTTCAGTAAGTAGCACTTTTTTTCTTCTAAACAATCAAAGCCCAGCAGTGAGAGCACAACAAGAGATTAGGCTTCAAAGAGAGAGCGAGAGAGAGAGAGAGGTAGAAAGAGAGGCGCAAGGCTGTTGTGATAATGTGTTGATTCATAGCGCAAGTAAGAAATGAGAGCAAAAAAAACCACAGCTTAGTCAATTGCAAGCAACAGGCAGCCATCTTGTATTTAAAAACAGAAAGGGAGAGAGAGTGAGAGAGACAGTGCAAGCAAAAGAGATGTGTCTCGTTGCTGTTATTAGATCAAAAGCAAACTTGCTGAAGTTTACACATGCTGATAACATGATGGTAACATTTTAATTGCAGGATGATAACATTGATGATTACATTTTAATTACATGTTGATAACATTGATGATTATGCCCTCGACCAAATGGTTTAAAGACCACAATGAAAGATTCCTCGAGCGATGATCTGCAACACATCACAGCAGCGACTGAGAAAAGAGAGTGAGCCAGAGAGAGAGAGATGGAGAGGGGGGGTAATAATATTCTAATGCAATTTCACCTTACGATTGCATCAGCTTTACAAGGCTAAACTCAACTTGAAAAAGCGGCTGCGCAATTTGGAAAAACCTTTGACTGGAAACATTTCCTGAAGGTGTCTGTGCAGGAAGTATTCCAGGCGACGCTGTTCCACTTATCTCTTATTATAATGTGAAGGATCTTCGCAAGCTAAGCTAAAACAAACGCAACCATTTCATTTAGAGAATTAGCTGCCTTTTTTTCTTTCCATTTTATGATTATGATATAAATCGGGGAAAGAACGTTGATATTTAAAGCTCAAAACAAATAAATAATATTCTGCTCGTTATTGCTATAATTCAGTGGAAGTTTCTACAGTTTCTCAAGGTGCCATTGAGCGGTACACCATACCACTGCATCTACTTGAATGCAATTATTTTTTTTATTAATTTATTTTTTTTTTTTGTCGAGTTCAGCGAACCGACATTAAGCGTTTAATCGTTTAGTTATCCAGGGTTTCGCTTATCGCCAAATGAGTTTACAGCTCGAAATGTAACCAATTTGAATAGCTTATTTGCTTTGATGATGGTCGAATCCAAACACAAAGCGAGCACAGTGAAGCGAGCAGAGCATTTGGCATGCAGATAGTCTAAAAATAAATCGCATCTAAAATAATGTTTGCTTTTTCATTATCAAAAAGAAAAAAAAAACAAACAAAACTGAAAAGATTGCAACGCTAAATGATCCAAAATACAAATCGAGTGAAAGGAGTTGAAAAGTGAAAGAGTCTTTCGATTCGAATTCCGATTCCAATTCCGATTCCAATTCCGATTCCGATTCCGATTCTTGTCTGGCTGGAAATTGATATGGTTATCAGACAAGTGTTGGTTGAGCTTGGACAAATTACGCATCCCATTCAGAGACGCGGCGAGACACGGCGCATTTTTTCAAACGCTCGCTGATTATAAATGCAGTCAGCGCCGACGTCGGTTTACATTCCAAAGTGCACGAAGCGTCGCCGTCGCCGTCAGCGTTGGCGTCAGCATCGGCGTCGGCGTCGGCGTCGACTGTGCCAATATTTATTTATTTATGTAAAGAAGAATCGCTGCACGCTTCAAACTTATCAAATTTGTTTAGCTGGCTAACTGCGCCGTATGATGTCCATGCCGCGACGGCGATGACGACGGCGACGGCGACTGCAAGTGGGGTGTGCGGGGTGGTGTGTGTGGTGTGTGTGTGTGTAGAAGGGAATGTTGTGGCTGTGGTCTGCGCGTTGCGCGCCAGATAAGTTTCGGCAAGGCTTTGTAGTCTGCAGAATCCAGACTTGCAGCGACGAGGCAGCAGCAGCAGCAGCAGCAGCAGCAGCAGCAGCTGATAATGAAGAACTTGCCACAGACCAGTTTGCACCAGTTCAGAATCGACTGAGTAGCTTTATTTCATTCGGAATAATGGGCAACCCGTGCGCTCAATCAATCAATCAATCAGTCAATACGCATGCGATGACGACGAAAGCGATAATTTTAATTGCATTTGTTGTTGTTGTTGTTGTTGTTGTTGTTGTTGTTGTCGATGGAGGCCACTGAATGTTGAATGATGCAACAATAACAACTGATTGCAATTGATGATGATTATGATGATGATGCTGATGTTGATGAAAAGTTGAAGCTCGGCTCAAAGTGATTGATTGCGGTACAGTTGTATGTGTTGTGTGAAAATCCTTGTGTCATTTTCTTGACTGATTGGGTCAATCATCAATCATTCGTGATTGATGTGATTGATGTAAAACAACTACTAATCTAACTCGACTATATATAGATATATAGATCCCCAAAACTGATTAACAATTGATTTTCTTCTGCACTTTTCATGGTTCAAATATATATATCTATAATAATATCAATCTATATATATATATACTCACATAGTATCTCACGATCCCGCATACTCCGATTACGTAATATGGTTGCCACTTTTGGTCGTGTTGCCTTGTTGCCGCTGCTGTTGCCACTCTTATTTGCCTTGAGCGTATCCTGGTTGCAGCTGCTGTTGCTGCCATCTTTGGTGCTGCTGAACTCCTCAATAATGGTGTCGTCCTCGGACAGAGCGGCTCGGCACTTGGACAGATGTATGGTGTCCGAGTTGATGGTTGCATCTAAAAAAACAAAAAAAAACAAAAACCAAAACACAAATTAATAATTATTGCAAATGATGATGAGAAATGCGGTGTTCCATTTACCATCCTGCATGGGCATTAGGGAGTCCCACTGTGAGGAGTCCCAGGGCTCGGAGAAGACGGTGCCGTCGTCCGACTGGCCCGAATCAGTGCCGCCGTAATACGTCTGACAGAAGTTGGCACAGTTGCGCTCCACGTTGTCGTAGGCGCTGAGGCGACAGCCGTTCTGGCTCTGGAATGACTTTTGGCTGCCATCGGGATTATTGGCCTTCTCCAGCAGTGGAGCTGTTGTCGTCGCCGTTGTCGTTGTCGACGTTGTCGTTGCCATTTGCGGCGGCGTCGAGCAGCGCACAAGCTCCGGCAAATTGAGGTCGGGCAGACGCTTTACAATGATTTGGTGGACGGTGAGGCAATGCTTTTTATTGGCCACATCCCCAACCTTGTCACGGCCCAGCGAATTCTCCTTCTCCTGCCAGTCGGCGGCGGTGTCATAGTCACTGCCAGCACCAACAGTTCCACCGTTTGTCTCCTGCTTGGCCATGAACTCCCAGCTGCTGTCCAATTGCCAGTGATCGATGCGATTGCGTCCACGCTTCGCCGGCTGCTGGGGCTGTGCCGTTGGATTTGGCTTCGGCTTCTGCTTGAGCTCGTCGAGACTGCCGGCCAGCTTCTCCAGATCGGCGGGCAGGAGTAGTGGTGCCGTTGACGCTGCCAGGCCACCCTTGAGCGGCTCCGAGTGCCGCTGATTGGCTGGCAGCAGCTGGTTGCGCTGCTGACGACGCAATATGGCCGCCGCCGCATTGGTAAAGCCAGCCTGACGCAGTGCATCCGCTGGTTCAGCGTAAAACGGACTGCCCTGCTTGCTCCTCGAGCCGGGCGTCTGTGCCGCTGTCGGTGTTGTGTCGCCGCCATCATCATTGCCACTGGCGCTCTGCTCGGTGAGCGACTGCGTCATGGTTGGAGCGATGCCAGCAATTCCCACATTCGGCAACAGCAGCGCAGCTCGAGAACGTGGCAATGCATCGCCAGAGAACTGCTTCAGCTGCTGGCTGCTCTCCGGTCCGGCACTGCTCTCCCTCTCCTCCCTCACGCTGGGCGACAGCAGCTGCTGTGTTGGTGTGGTTGCTGCTGGTGCCAGGTGCGGATTGCGGATGCGGATGGGGATGCAAAAATATCAATGTTAGTCAATAAAAAAATCAATCTTATAAAATAATCACAGACAACAAAATGCATAACACAAAAAAGTTCACAATTCTGAAACAGATTTGCTCCTCTTGGAAACCTAATACTCCCAATGATGGTTGATGATGATTGATGGAATTATTGCCAAAGGCATAGGAGAATTGCATATCTTCTCAACATTAAACTAATATCAACAATTCCGAATTAGATTTTCTCATTTTCAAAACATATTTTTGTTTTTGCTATACGCTAAAAGACAAAGCACAAGCGAAGAACTTTCCTAATGATGATTGATGATGATTGATGGACTTAATGACAAAGGCATTCATGAAATGACTGAGAATCGCATAAATTGCAGCATATTTAAAATTCATAATTAAAAATCGTCAATATCAAATTAAAGTGGACAATTCATAAAAATAAATTTTTTCCTCTTGAAAACGTATTTTTTTTGCTTTATGTTTTGAGCCGAAACGGAGAATATTCCTAATGATGATTGATGATGATTGATGGGATTAATGCCAACTGTAGATGAGGCTGTACTTACGTGTCTCGGCCAGGAGATCGGGTCGTCGATTGAGTACGCCAGCATGGTTATCGGGGCCCGGCTTGAAGCTGGTGAGGAGACTGGCTCGATCGCTGGGATCTGGCGACCAGACGTCTTCATAGTCGCTAATCTTGTCGCTGAGCGCACTGGCACAGTACTGTGCTGGGGGGCTCTCCAATATGTCCGACTCCTGGTAGTGTTTGGACTCCTTGCGTATGCGAGATTTTCGCGATTTGCCGCTGCTGCTGCTGCTACCGATTCCACCAGGCAGATTGCCAGCGCCATTTGGCGTCATCGGTGAGGGCATCTTGCGTTGGCTGTGACTCGATTCCCGGCTGGACTGCGAGTGCGACTGGGAATGGGAATGGGACTGCGACTGTGACTGCGACTGCGACTGAGATTGCCAGCGGCTATCATTGGAGGAGGAGCCCTGTGATGAGAGCGTATCCTTGCACTCGCCCTCCGGCGACAGACGTTTCGCAAAGGTCTGGAAAGTGCTGGTGCTGGCCTGGGAATTGAGCAGGGCATTGAAGGGATTGTTTGACGCTGGCGTAGTCACCTCCACAAACTGTGCTGGATTTGGTTTGGCAGTTGAATTATTGTTACTGATGTTGTTGTTGTTGTTGCTGTTGTTGCTGTTGCTGTTGTTGCTGTTGCTGTTGTTGCTGTTGCTCCCATTGTTGTTCTCCATGGAGAATGTGACTGTGGTGGTCACTGTGAAATTGTTGTTGCTCAACTGATCCGGTGAATGGGGCTTGGACCAGCGCATTGGTGGCGCCGGCGGCTTGAGATTCAATGTGTTCGGCGGCTTTGGTCTCTGCGGACGCACCTGCTCAAATTCCGCACCACTCGCTGGGTTCGTCTTGAAGGTGCTCAGATTGTTGCTGCCATGCGCTGGCTGCAATGGTTGCTGCTGTTGCTGTTCCAAGGCAGCGGTGCCCGGCAGATAACCCTGCGCATCCACCGGTGACATGGTCAATATGACAGAGTCCACAGAATTGGGACTCAGCAGCTGCATGTGCTGACCGCCGCTTGTCGTAAACGAGCTCATGCTCGAGTTGGTGTCCGACGGTGTCCCGGCCGGGCTAAAGAAACCCAACAGCTGACCGCTGCCTGTGGGACTGAACAACGTTGTTGCCGGTTGCTGCGTCGGCGTTGCAGCGGGCAACTTGCCACCAGCATCGCTGAAAAATGTTGCAGTGCCCAATCCGCTGGTCTCGGTGAGCGACAATGGTGATTTGGCATCCAGCAGCAGTTGCTGCTGCTGTTGCTGCTGCAGTTGTTGTTGTTGCTCCGCCGTATTGTTGATCGTCTTGGCCATAGCAATGGGCGGTCCCAGTACAGCGACACTGCTGGCATAGCTCCAGAATTCCTGGCCCAGCAGCGCCAGCGATGAGAGCTTCTTGCGATTGTTCGCCTCCCGCAGCACACGTGGCAGCATCAGCTGCACGGGCAGCTCATCACAGCACTGGGCATAGTGGGAAATCAGTTCGGGGATCGAGCCAAACTTGAATCGTGAACTTTCCAGGCTCAGTTTGTTGTCTTGCGATTGGATTAGATAGTGTTCGATATATGGACCCGTATCCTGGGGCAGACGCACAGAAACAGCCATCGTGTTTGGCTGACTCGAACCACGTACAATGAAGGTCTGTAGAGAGAGAGAGAGAAAGAGAAAGAGAGAGAGAGAGAGAAAGCATGAGTAGAGTTTACAGCTGTTGTTGTTGTTGTCAGTCAAAAGGTTGCCACGTAAATCAGCGCATTTTTGGTGTTGCCACAGCAACTTTTCTTTTCTTTTCTTTTCTTTTTTTTTTGGTAACACCTAAACCCCACCTACCACCCCTCCCCCTCCCACTGTATTCGCATCGCGTTAAATGTTGCGTTAAAAATGTGCGCACATAAATTTCCCATTTGCCATTTTACAAAAACAATGATAAATGATAAATTGGTATTCCATACGCCACGGCGTCTGCAAGTATGCAATGCCTTGGCATTGTCAAACCATCCAACCTCCCAACCTACCTACCCGCACCTCACCACCTCACCCTCCCCCCCCCCAACACTCTCCAAAACCCCCACTGTCTGTGCGCACTTTTGTCGTGGCTGAGCTGGGAAAACTTTGCAGACGCTGCGACAAAGCGCAACCAAGTCGTGTGGCAAGTGCTTGGCAGCCCTCAAACTCTGACTTGGTCAAGTGGCAGCAGTGCGGTGTCCACTAGCAGCAACAGTGGCAACAATGCCATCTCCATTCACCATTCTCATTTTGGTTAATCGCCAGCAAAGTTTTCATAATGAGCGCTTCACTTAAAGTCTGCCACAAGAAATTATTTCTCCCAGCCGCTGTTCAAGTGCAAATTCTACAATAAAAAAATAACTAAAAATATATATATATATATATATATATATATATTTATATATAGTCTTCACATCAGTTGAATTGTGTAAATATGAATTGTTGGCAGATTGTAGTCTGGGTAAAAAAAGTTGCCAGATATGCAAAATGAGCTAAAAAAAAATATATATAGATAAACTATATAAATTTTATATATACCCAGTATTCAATTTTATCCATAGAAATAATCGAACAAAAATATAATTATTATTTCTAGCACAACTAAGTTTTATATATACTTTGCATCGATTTAAACTTGCTTTTCATATCGCAATTTGTTTGTTTAATTTTTAAAAAGTTATAAAAATAAAATTAAATAATATTTCGAATGATTACAGAGGAGCTGGGCAAAGACACCAGGAGTCCAACATGCTGATTATCTTTTGGGCGGCAAGTAATATCCTTTGGGAAGGAATAGACTTGGGATACTTGCCGGTCCACTGTCGACTAAGAAGCCACCTATCCAAATTGGGTATTTATAGTAGCAATCAGTGTGGGTTTTATGTAGGAGATGAGGTGAGAAGTCCTAGCAGAATGTGTCGCCTTAACCAGGATAAGATGCAACCATCCTAGGGATGCATGTTATGTGTTTCAATGTCATAGAAGCTTTAAACCCAAGCAAAGGTTTGGGAAACTCGATCAGACAGGAGAATTCAAAAATATATATAATAAATTTCAGGTTTACAAATTGAAGCGTAAAAAATAACCCTTAAGTTTAGATCTGGTCTGTTCCACATAGTAAATCCATTTAACACCAAAAACATTTACACAGCGATCAAATTATTTGCATTATTTGATACTTTTTGGCTGCTTCTTTAATGAAGGTGAATTTGATAATTTAAGAAACTCGAGCGTTTTCCAACTTTTGTTGTGTGAGTGTAGTACACATGTATGCGTATGTGTGTGTGTGTGTGTGTGTATGTGTGTGTGTGTATGTGTGTGTGTGTGTGCGGGTGTGTTTGTGTTTGTGTGGTTTTACATTTTTCTGAGCAACCCTAAAAGCATGCAATTATATTTTTCAGATTTCAATAAATGGCAAGTGGAGCATGTTGGTAGCGTGGGGGGGGGGGAGTGGGTGCGTATGCTAGCTGCAGAATAAAAGAGGACAGCAATGTGAAGAGGCTAAGCGTTTGTGGGGAGAGGGGGAGGTGGGGGGGTTGAGAATGGTGAACGCAGTTTGGGTACGAATATGGACGCCCCGCGGCGTTGTTTATGATTTCTGTTTGAGCTGTGCGCAATTTTCAATAAGCAGCAGTTGAAAGCAAAAAAAAAAAAAAAAGTAGCGGAGTAAAAGATAACAGCAAAAAAAAAAGAAAGAAACACACACACACACAAACTCCGTAATATGATGAGGTTGACGCTAAACTGTATATACATATATATGTGTGTGTATATATATGTATATAAATATATTTAAAGAGAAGGTTTATTTGATTTGGCTGCATTGCAAAGAAGAATTCTTTTCGGCTGTTGATTTTATTACGTTCCTTAAGCTGTGGGTGGGGAGAGTGGGGGGGGGGGGGGTTGGTTGAAATCTTATTTAAAGCGAACTGCAGAGAGTGCAGAGAGCCATTATAGATTGATTCAATAATGTGGTCAGCTGCGACGGGGTTGCTGGGCTGCTGGGATGCTGGGCTGCACGGCAATTGCGTTGACCCGTCACGGAAATGCAATTTGCGAAGGACAAAAGCGAGCATAAAAATGTCTTAACAAGCTACGAGACAACCAAAATGCACAAAGGATGAAGCCAGCAAGAGAGTGAGAGATATATAGATAGAGAAGGAGAGAAGGAGAGAAAGAGAGAAAAAGAGGGAGATGTGTTTTTTTGTGTCTGCATTTTATGGACGCCTTGACAAATTGAAGCGTAGACGGCTAACAATAAAAAGGCGTAACAGTATTTAAAGGCAAGCAGAATGCAGAATTCCAATATATATTAAAATATATTACACAAATACACTGCAAACAAAGTATGCAGTTAAAAGTTTAAGAAGTCTAAACTCAACTCGAGTTCAGCGGTTTGTAAAGTGGTAAACAGTAAGAGAACCATTAAAAAGGTTTACTTAACTTGCTGAGTGCTAGCAACTAAAAAAAAAGCACTTAGTTTTAATGCATAAATCAGTCGTATTTTTTTGTACAGTGTATGCAATATGCATACAATTTATATGGGTATATTTATTTCGCAGCTCAAACAATAGTTGCAATCAATTGGCTTTTGGCCACAGCAGATGTAAAAGGGCGTGCTGACACGCCCAGTTCATTGTATTTTCATACACACACACACACAGACGCACACACACACACATACACACACACACACACACACATAGACACAGCAGACATACTTAGGCAGGTGCAACGGCTTTTAAGCGCTCAGACGAAAATGGAAACCCTAGAAATGCATTTGACTCCCTTTTGCAATTCCAAATGCATTTTCACTTAACAGTTCGTTGACTGACTGTCGTCTGCTGCAGCTCTCCCTCCCTCTCTCTCTCTCTCTGCCACCCCCACCCACCACTCAGACGACAACATAAACAAACAAATATCTAGCAGGCCAACGATTTTACTTGCACTTTTCACAGCTTTTCCTCATCCCCAACACCAAAGAGCAAAAAGAGGCGTTTAACGGTCTCACTGACTGATGGGCGTGTCCCGTAAATTTAAATGTTTTGCATGTGACAAAGCGAGAAACAAACAAGCTTTGTCCGCCTGTCTGCGATTGGCTGGTTTCCAGGCAATCATTTCTACTTGTTGTGCACTCAAAAAAAATATATATATATATAATAAAATAGTTTGTAAAGTTTCGAAATTTATTTCTTAATAATATAAAATAATTTCCAAACATAAATAGAGAGGAAATAGAACATAAATCTTTATAATTTGCAGATTAAATGTTATTCTATTGTTTGGAAATGCATTATAAAATTGGGTAAGTTCTTTTTTTTTCTTTAAGTGCATTTGAAAATTCTGTTTAATTTTGCGTTCAGTGTGTCTGCAAGGCGAAAGTGATTTGTTGCTTGTGCTTTGCATTTGATTTTGTATTTAATTGCATGTAAATTATTGCACAGCACGCAAATCACACAGCATTCAAAGCACACACACACACACACACATACACACCACAACACTCCCTCGCCTATCCCCTTCAATGTCCTTGTCCATGTCCTTGTCGCAGTCGTTGTCACATTTGCGCCCATTTCCGGCAGCAAATGCACTTTTCTACGTCTGCCACTTTTTTTTTTTTTTTTTTTTTTTATATAACAACATTTCCGGTTTCCATTTCTCGACTATTTTTGGCGCGTTTGCCTTTGGGCCACTGTGCTCGTTGGGATTGTCCGCAGCGTCACCCCTTTTCTGGCAGCAGATGGCCGCAGGGCTAAAATGCTGTTATTGCTGTTGTTGTTGTTGTTGTTGTTGTTGTTATCCTTTACTATGCGCTAAACGTGCCGCAGCTGCTGCTGCTGCTGTTGCAGCCCCACAGCACTGCCACTGCGCCTCGTCGTTTTGGCCTGTCTGCCCATTTTGCGGTTGTCTCTGGCCACGAATCGAAAGTGCAGCCCCCGTCCCTTTTGGCCGTCTAACGTCTCTTGGCATGTCGTAATCAAGTTTTGGCCCGCAAATAGACTCTTTGCGCTCGCTCGAGCGCCAAGTCTAGTCTATAATCATCAAATCATGCTTCAACTTGTGTCATTTTACACAACGGCTGGCTTCCCTCGGCTTAAACCCAACCCACCCCCCTGCCCCCGGGTTTCTATCATTTACGCATACAAGCGATGCGGCACATCAGAATGACTGACATCAAATCTTGACATCTTAATGGCATCCGTTTGCAATGAAGCGTCCAAATGGAATATGGTCAATGCAATTGGCCACTGGCAAGGCTTATCAGTTGGCCAGCCTTATGTGTGTGTGTATGTGTGTGTGTGTGTGGATGTTTGTGGGCGGAAAAATGTCTGCAATTGTTAAACTAGACATACCAAAATTGATTTGTACATTGAATTCAATTAAGAAAATACCTTTTAGAATTAAGTAAATATTTCTACAAATTTAAAATAAAAAAAAACATAAAATTAACCTTGCAGAATTTATTTCGAAGTAATAAGAAATATTACAACAACAATTAGTTTCCAAATGAAAGTTTCCTCTGGTATTTGCCAACTATTTTAATGTGTGTCCTTTATGGCCAGTGAAACCTGTATGCTTTTAGTACCTTCATAGGGAACGAACTGAAATAATTTAAATTCGTAATGCTTTAAAGCAACGTTTGAATATAATTTTGAGACTTGAAATTGAAACCAGCAGGCAGCCATCTTGTGTGGCTGTGGCAAGGACAACAAGGGGGAACAAGGGGCTGTTATACGATGGAACTTAACACCAGACAACACCAGCCCAAGGGAGACACACAGCCGCCTAATGAGTGTCGGCGGTTTGTGTGGTTAGGCATCACGACCAGGGAGCAATACAAAAAAAGCACAACAACAACAACAACAACAACAACAGCAACAAAAAACAAGGATAACAAGAAGAAGAACTGCATAAAATAATGAAATTATGCCAAGCAGCGACTACCAACTGTGCAACACACAACTGGAGCTGGAACTGGACCTCAATTATGAAGCCATTGGCCGGCCATTAGATGAAGCGACCGCAGCTCAGTTACTCAGATGCTTAGAGATGCTGACAGCATTAGGCGCACCCGCTTCTCAATTGAAGAAACCCTAACAAACCCACACACACACACACACACCACTCAAACCAAAAAAGAGCACCACCCGCCCCCGCCCCCCCGCTCAAGCGAGCCATACACTTTATAAGTATAATAAAAATCTCATATTTTATTCAAATTGGTAATGTGAGCAGTGAGAATGGCGATTTGTGTGTGTGTGTGTGTGTGTGTGTGTGTGTGTGGCATGTCGCATGTGGCATGCGGCCTGGTAGACGTCTCGTTTGTCTTTTAAACAACACGGTTTGGGTGATGGGGGGTGTTGAGGGGTTTGCCTTTGGTTATCAACCCTCACTGCAGACCCCCCCCTTCCACATTGCAGTCTCTTCTCGCTTACTTTTCACCATTTGCATTTCATTGACATTCATTTGAATATTTTTTTTTTCTATTTCTTTTAGTTGTATTTTTTTTTTGTTTTACTTGTGATTTGCTTTCTTTGCATAGCAAATTGAATTTGAAGCCAAAGTCCAACAATGGACATGCATAGATACCGTTATGCTCTCTCACTCACTCACTCTTGCTCACTCTTGCTCTCTCTCTCTGTCTCTCTCTCGCATTGTTTTTTGCTACGTTTCTCTTCTCTGCTGCTTTCCTTCTGATTGTTCTCGCCGCAGTCATTGCGTCATTTTGCCTTTTACCGTTCACTTGGCTGACCTCTCAGCTGCAACCCACTCCACTCCACTCCACTCCACTCCACTCCACTCTAACCGCTAATCTCCAAACCCGCACCAAAGCCCACACTCTTATTGCATTGCATTGGCCACTAAGCGGCTTTCTTTGCACAGTTCAAGAGTCAGCCTGTCGCTGTTCTCATTCGCAATTCCCCTTTCCCCCTTCCCCCATTCCCCTGCCCCCTATCATTGACATTCCCATTGAAGTGAATGAAATCCCCTTTGCCTTAAGCTGATTTCCCTTGATTTCCGTTGCTGCTGTCGTTTGGGTCTGTCGTTTTTAATTTCGCCTTACCAACACACACACACACACACCCACGCACACACACACACACAGACACACACACACACACACACACACACACAGACACACACACACACTGTGGTTGGGATACTGTGCAAGTGCATTAAACTCATTTGCCAAACGGCTTTCAATTATAAATTTTGTTAATAATTCATTAGCAGAATGTGTCGCCATTGCAAGCTGCTACAACCAGCAAAGTTGTTCCTTGTTGTTGTTGTTATTGTTGTTGTTATTGTTATTGTTGTTTGTTGGGTGCTGTTGAATGAGTATAGCCAAAATGCACTGTGACAGCTCCGCCCCGTTTTGCTTGTGCATGTTACGCATACGCCACGTGTGCCACATTCAAAATGTTAATTGCAAATTGAATATTTAAAGCTGCATTGCAAAGAGTTCCTAAATCACACTTAATACAATAGTTTTTTTTTTTTTTACGTTAATAAGGATTTACGATTTAAGATTTTGAAGAGTCATCTGTATTTTGTTTAGGTTGAGTCAACAAGATCGATGCCCATAGAACCCCCTTGAATGCTCCTCCATTCTGGATACTGATGCAAGCCTAAATCAGAAAATGTTGCTAACTGCGATATGTCGATTGGAAACTACTTAATTATATATATATATATATATATATATAGCCATCTATAAATATACCTATCCTAACATTATTTATTATTATTTATTTCTGTAAATGCGACTAGATGGATTATTCTATCAGTTTGCAGCACTTCTCTTCCCAAAGATTAAATTACCATCTTTTGCTATCGTCTCCATAAGAATCCTGCTTGATTCTTCAACCATTCAGGTACAGTGTTTATATAAATTATTTAAGGATAGTAAAAATATTGATAACTGCATTCGATATTAAATTTTTAAGACAAATTATATTTATTTTTTTAAAGGAAAATCCAGATTTCACCATTAATAATAAGAATTCCAAATTTTGTCACTCAATAAAAGATGAGTTTTTCAAATGTCTCATTTGCAGTGTGTCTCAATTTCTGACAGCAAACGTGCACTTTTCGCTGGTCTCAATCTGCGCAGGAATTGACAATATTTATACACACACACACACACACACACATCAACTGGGAAGGATCCAGCAGTGTTTATGGCATGTTAACTATCCAACTTATGAGTGCCGTTCAATTGAGCTCCCTACTTAGTTGTGGGTCTGATTTGGTTTGATTTGGTTTGGTCTGTCTGTCTGTCTGTTTGAAATGGTGTCGTGTCGTGGAGTCGCTCGCTTGCTCGCTTGCAACCCTTTTTGGCTTTGGTTGTCATCTGGACTTAACCCCCAAACCTGTGAACACACACACACACTCTTACTCACACTTACACACACACACACACACACAATCACACACACCCACACTACAGCTGTCTGCGACGTTATCGTTCATCAGCTGTGGCTGTGGCTGCTGCTGCTGCTGCTGCTGCTGATTTTGCTGTGGCAACCTTCCAGCCTGTTGTTGATGGCTCTGGTTGCCAGTCCTCGTTCCTTGTTCCTCGTTCCTCGTTCCTCATTGCTCGTTATGTGGCTGCTGCTACTGCTGTTTCCGCTCTTTTTTTTCTATTTTTATTTGATTTTTTTTCTTGACTTTTTGGCATGTAAGCTGCCTAACTCCGTTCGGCCTCGCTTGACACATTGAACACACATGCCACATGCCACATGCCACATGGCACAAGCGGCAGAGTTTGGTAGCAAATGCCAAAACCATTTGCTGTGTAAAAAAAATTCAATTTGATTGCTTTGTTCGCTTGTCTATTGGCCATTTAAGCAGCCAAAGCAAAACAGTAGCTGAACATGGTGTGGGGTGGGGGGGGGGGGGGGGGGGGCTGAAGGGTGCAGTGCTGTTCATGCATTTGGCGTTAGCTGCAGCTTAACAAGTTCATTTTGGGCTGACGCATAAATCAAAATACCAAAAGAAAAAAAATGAAAACTTTTTATTTTATGCAAATATCAAATGCAAAATGCAGCCGCAAATAGTTAAATATTGCGCATACGTCAAGTGTTGCAAACTTGAAGTGCCATCAAATTTGGCCAATGATGAGTTGGCTGCTGCTGCTGCTGCTGCTGTTGGCCAAGAACTTTAATTCGATGCACACGCGGCGAACCTTCATCAGACAACATTTGCTGCTAATTACATTTTGTGGTCAGCATAACAAATCCAAATGACGGGGAAAAAATTGTGCAGAAATCAGTTGCAATGCGCGACTTGCAGATACCCTTTGTTACCACAAAAAAAAAAAAACTTTGCCAAAAATTCAAAAATTTACTTATTAAAATTTGTATTTTTTTTTAAGATTGATAATAAATTAAAATAAATAAAAAACGCATTTAGTTAGATGGACTTCTCAAAAATAGACAAATTGTTGAAAATTTCTGCTTTTAGCTGACAAATGCAACTTGAAGCCATTTACACGTATTCATTTTGTGTCCATTTGATGGGGCATAAAAACAGGACAACTAAAAACGACAACAAACACAGAAGAAGAAGCAAAAAATGAAGAGGACAAGCTGCACGCACATGTGACCAGTGTGGCAGAGTGGCAAGAAGGCAAGTCCAGGAGCCAGGTTTCCACTTTCATCTCCCGCTCCAAACTGTTTGTTTATGATCGATGGAGTCGCGTGGAGGGCAACAAAAAAAAAAAAAAAATCAAGAAGAAAATAAAAAAAATAGAGAATGGAAGGAAATCGACAGATGGAAACGCAGGATGGCCGGCAAAAACAAGTAATTAAAATACCAGGCAGGCAAATGGACCAATGCTAATCGAGGAAGTTATTCCTCTTGCTGTTGTTGTTGTTGTTGCTGTTGTTGCAGCCACATGTGTTGCCACAAATGGGTAGCCACATTCGCAGCTCAAACATATTGATTGATTTTTAATTACAAACATTTACCAATGCAAGTTTATACAGAGGGTTCAATTCAATATGCTGGGCCAGTGCGCGGCGGGGGGAGGAAAAAAGGGGCATGGTGATTGTGGTTTAAGCCAGATTGTAGCCACTAGAAGCGGCTGCCTACAATTTCAATTTCAATTTCAGTTTCAATTATGCAAATACATTTTTTTTATTAAACGCATAAACAAATGCGTGGCAACTGCTGCAACCAACGGTTGTTCCGGCTGGTGTTGCAGGTGTTGCTGCTGCTGTTGCTGCTGCTGCTGCTGCTCGAGGCTTGGTGCGTGTAATTGCTGGCAGCGATGTTGCCGCTGACGCATGCAATTAGCGTTTTCAATGGGCAAATGCCAAGAAAACGAGAGTGAGAGAGAGTGAGAAAGAGTGAGAAAGAGTGGGAGAGAGTGAGTGAGAGAGAGAGAAAGACAGACTGAAGGCAGTTGGCAAAAAAAAAAAAAACACAAAAAGTTTTTTACCCCCCCACACCCCCCCCACACACCAACACAGCTGTGCGTTGCAGCAATCAATGCGCCATTGTTGCGACGCGTTCGACAATTGAAAATTGCCGTGCTGAAAAACGCTTTTTCCACTTTTTTTTCTCGTCTCTTTCTGCTGCTTCTTGCCTGTTCCGCATCCGATTCTGTAGTGGCCCCCCTCAAGGACTGCAAAGGACTTTGTCGTCGCGTGCCATGCTCACAATTGAGACTGCTCGACAATTTAAAGTTTTCGCATTCACAATTCAGGCAAAACTCGTCGCACAAAGTTTCTAATTGCAATTTTTAGCTACGATTTATAAAAAGCCTCAGCAAAAATATATTTATGCCACAAAAAATACAAAACGCTTGAAATTGAATTATTTGTGTAGCCAACGAATTGTTTAAGATTAAAATGCATAAATACATATATGATATGTACATATATATATATATATATATTATATATATATATATATATATAGAGATATATATAAAAATCATTTTACAATTCCCCCCCCCCCCCCACCCCATAAATTTGACAATTGTACTTGAGCAAAGTGTGGCTCGGGGCTAAATAAATGGCAAGCAATTTAGTTGGCATTCGAAAGATTCGATGAAGCATTCATTCAATCCGGCTATCCACAAAGCCAGACGGGCAGCCACTCCGCCTGTCTGTCTCCCCTGTCTGTCTCCCCCGTCTGTCTCCCCTGTCTGTCTGCTTTGCCTGCTGTGTACACGTGATAATTGCTGGGCAGGATGCAGCGGCGACTTGGTCCGGCTGGGCAAAACTTATTGAATCTTGAATCTGTACAATTTGTTGGGCGTTTCTACTGTTCGCTACTCGTAATTTCAATTGTCTATGCAAAGCGCCTTGAATCACAAAATGACCAGCATACAACAGCTACACTTACCACACCATTCCCCCACCCCCCCTCCAGCACCCTTACTGAATCTCATGAAACCCATTTCGCTGGCTTTTGTCTCGCGTCGCCTTTTGTCATGCAGCCCATTTGGCCGCGTTTCCCCCTGTCCCACCTAGCCAGGCAGTGCAAAGCGTTGTCTGCCAGATAAATTTCAATGAATTTGCAAGCACAGCAGAGCTGTGCAGAGTCCTGCTGCTCGTCCTGGCATCGTCCTGGCATCGTCCTGGCATCGTCCTGCTCGTTGGTGGATGGCCGGCAACATTTCTTTGTTTATCTTTATACATTTGCAATTAAAAGGGCTTCGCTTTGTTGTCGCTGTCGTCATATTAATGAATCTGTGTGTATATATTTGTCCAAGCCACGCACCGCAAATCCCCTATTCACCTCCGCAACACCACTCCCCCCCGCTCCTAAGCCCTACCACACATTTCTGATTTACGTTAATTGATTGCAATTTGTACATGCAAATGCGACCCGTTTGTATGCAACGTTTTTTTTTTTTGTTCACTTTATTTATTTATTTATTTTGTTTTATTTTATTTATTTTTTGTTTTGTTTTGTTTTGGTTTTTTTGGCCTCCAAATTATGTGTGTGTGTGTAAATTTTGTGGTCAGATCTGTGTTTGCTGATTTAATCATTTGTTATTTGAATGCAGATTGTGCTGGCGACAGCAATTGTCTCATTTAACAAAATCAATAAATTCATAATTCATGCCACTCACCCCTTCCTCTTTGCCCTGCAGCAGATGCACGGCTCCGGAACGCTGGATGCCGGGCAGAAACCACATTGGATGCGTTAGCAGCAATCGCTCCATCAAACCCAAATCACAGGGTGGCGAATTGTCGCTGGAATCGCGAGAGCTCTCCTCATCACTGGATGTTTCGCCCTCGGCCAGGATGCCGCCCTCCGAACTCGAGACGAGAGATGTGCGGGACTGTTAAGGAGCAACAATAAAAATACAAAAAAAAAAAAAAAAAACAGATATTAATATTTAAATATTATTATTAAATATGTATATTAACTAATAGTTTTAATCTGTATTTTGATTATGTCTCTTTTATGGTTTCGACTACAATAAATAAAAAATTAATTTTATTTCAATTTAAATCTAAATAAATTTAAATAAATTTGATTTTATTTTATACAGCCTCGAAATCTGTTGTCAGATCTGATCAAAAAAATTATATATTTTCTTTGTGGCTAAGCAGATGCTTCTTGCAGCTTGTGGCAGTGGTAAACAGGGCTGCCACTAATCGCACAACAAATTCTTTCATTAAATCAACTTAATCTGATTTTAATCAAGTTTGCTGTATTATTCAATTTTCAATATTCATACTTATTTTAAGCAACACCTTTTTTCGTTTCACATCTCAAGTTGAAGCCGAAAAATGTATAAATTACGATTTTCCAAATATTAAAGAATTAATGTTCTCATTTGATAAATATTTTATTTTGCTGCTTCGAAATGGATTAATAAAAAAAAAAAAACAAGCAACTGCAACTATTTATTTGGCAATAAACAATATCTACACAGAGAGCAGAAGAACAATAACAACAACAACAACAATTCACTTGACCGCATTTTGTTGCAACTCTCAAGTTGCATGTCATGAAAAATCAGTGGGAGAAAATTTACATGACTTGGCATACGCAGTTGTAACTGTTGTTTTGCTGCTTGACATATAGCTGTTGGCCATATTAGGGCAACTAACACACTCTACACACACTCCACACACACACCAACACACGCACATATACATACACATTGTGAAATCTTGAGTGCAATTTCATGTTAGGCCATCAACAAAATTTTGCTGTGCACAACTTTAAAAGTGCCCGCGAGCGTCAGCCCAAATCTGTCCCGATCTGCCCCGGTCTGCCCAAGTCTGCCCAGGTCTGCTCATCATCCCATCTCATCATCCCATCTAGAGAGATATATATCTATCCAGCAGCAGCATTCTTGCACACATTTCAAATCCAAAACAAAACCGACAAAAATTTCCGCAGCAGTCGAGTAGGCGTTTTTAATTGAAAATTGCCGTGGGCGGCCTTTTGATGTTCGACTTTTATGAGGCACTGTTCATGTTTAAAGGCCTCTCGCATTTCCCATTTCCATAGCATACTTTTATGCGCCGGCTACGAAACCAAAACTGCAACCAGGGTGCGGCTCAACTGAGGACTGTGGACTAAGGACCAAGGAGCAGGAGTAGACAGTAAGCACAAACATGATGGGGGGCTGATAAGGGGCGGAGGGGAATCACCCTCATTTTTTGGTGCGTGGCGTGTAATGTTGACAGCGCTGTTAATGTTTGCCAACTGTAAGTGATGCCAAATTGATGCCAAGGCAACAGCGTCGCACAGCTTATGCAAATTTCAAAATATGAATATATATGCAAACATAAACCATACGCACACACACACACACACACACACACAAACGCACACACACACACACACACCGTACACACTTAAACAAATGCATATGTAAATATAAATAATATGCTACAGATGGAAAGCATGAATAAATCAATTTTGCTGTACCCCAAAAATAATAATAATATTAATAATAATAAAATTAAAATAGTTTTCGCAGATTTATTCTCTATAAAAAAAAACTATATACAATTATTCCCTTCCTACTTAGCACATTATCTAAGTATATATTTACTTATGTAAACCTTCATCAGTTCGAAAGTTTACTACTTCAAATATTTATTATTCATTTATTCTGCTTTATTATTTAAAGATTGAAAAACTATACAATTTAAATAGTTTTTCATTTATATATTTCACTAAACATTTAAAGAACATTTGTCAACACATTCTATAGTTGTGAGAAGTCTATTTTGGCTTGACAAAATTAATTAGAAATAAATTAAATTTAATTAGAAAATAAATTAGTTATATTATTTAAAGTCTCGAAAAAAGCAAAAACAAATTTCTAATTGCGTTTTTTTCAGAGGCAGAAAGCAGCAACGAATATTTAAAGCTGATAAATTCTGCCGCTGTTAATATAAATTTCCAATTGGAAAAAAATAAAGGTAGCAGTTGCCACTTCAGCAGACGCATACCAGCAGCACAACATAACACAAAAAAAAACAAAAAACAAAAAAAAGTCAAGTGGCCAGCTACAAGTTGCCTCATGCCACAGCTCAAGCTCAACCCACTCATTTGCTCGTTACCGCTAACAGCGTCATAGATAGGGTTGTTCATCATCATCATATAAAAAAAATAAATATATATATATATATATATATATATATATATATTTTTTTTTTTTTTTGTATTTGGGTCTGGTTAAAACTTGCAGCAGGGCGAAAAGGGTCGCATCACTAATTGAGTTATTTCTGGCCGACTGTCAAATTAGGTTTCCCAGGCACACACACACACACACACACACACAGAGACACCTTTTCTATGAAAGTATATGTTTCTATTGCAATGTGTTTTTTTTTTTTTTTTTTTTGGTTTTTGCGTGGAAATAGAAATTTGATTTACGCGCCAGCAGCGAGTTTTAATTTTTGATGTCATTTATTAAACGAGTTGTTTTTTGCAGGTGACCTTTTTTTTTTTTTTGTGACATTAATCATACGCAGCGTTGTCAAAAGTCGGATATGAGATGGGCAAATCAAAAAAGCGAGACACAAAGAGCAAGTGCACAAAAAAAAAAAGAGGTTCAATGCGAAAATCTCAAGACAACAAAACGCAATGAAATGGAAATGGAATTGCTGCAAAACGTTGCCTGTTTATTTGCCAACCATTTAAATGCGACAGACAGACTCAAAAAAAAAAAAACAAAAATGGAATAAAATAAGAAATGGCAAAAAAAAAGGGAAAATTGCGCAAATCCCTTGAAGAAATGTTTGAAATATTTCAAAGCGCACAGCAGGACACAGCAGAATAGGATATTGCAGGACGTACCCCCAAAGCCAGAACCAGAGCCAGAGCCAGAGCAAGCCCAGAGAATGTTGCAAAATTATGCTTAAATCAAAAATCACAGCACAAAACAAACCAAAAAAAAAAAAGAGAAAAAGAAAAAAAAAAACAAAATGGAAAAAGAAAATACGCAAACGGGGTTGCCAGGGTTGCCAGGGTTGTGGCAAGCACAGCGCCAAGCCAAAAGTGAAGTCGAGCGGCAACTGAAACTGCTGCTGTGAGGTAAATGTAAATGCTGCGCATATTTTATGCCCCGCATTAAGTCTTAAGTATTGCTTATTAAGGCGACGAGTCCTTTTTTTTATGCAAACACATTTATTTATACACACACACATACACACATATATATATATATAAAAAAAAAAACTATTTGGTGGCAAGCTTCTTGTGTCGTCTCGTTCGGGGCAACGAGTGCAGGCAGATAGTCAGCAATAATGCGTTACTTATTAAGTTAGCCGTTTTCTCATTTGTTTACAGATTTGCCACACACACACACACACACACATGCAACACATACATAAGGCAGGCAGCAACCCTTGGTGGCAACAATACAAAACAAAAAAAAAAAAAAAACGAAGACTGCGTAAAGCTTTCTAAGTAGCCCGACTGCAATTTCAAGTGCCACATTGGGGGTTGCTGCCACTTGCTGGTCGCATGTGTGCCAGCAAAATATGTTTGATTTTGTCTACAGGCGGCAGTTGGCAGTTGGCAGTTGCAAGTTGTTGGCTCGCCTGGCTTTGGTTTAATGCTAGGCAAACAAACGCGAGACTTTAAAATTTTGGCCGCTTTGGCGGTTTAGCTGTCTGCAACACAATGTTGCAACACACAAGGCCCAGCCAAGCGGCGCAACCAGACAAACAAAATCTGTGACAGCAGCAGCAGCAGCAGCTGGAGCAACCGGAACGTTTCAAGCAGCTGAATCTCTCTCTGAAGCAGACATTTTTCAGGGTCAGAAAGCAGCAGACAGAGCAACGAGTTGCAGACACTGAAAATTGTTGTTGTTGTTGTTGTTGTTGTTGCTGCTTTTCTTGCAACGCAGACAACGAAAGTAACTTGACTTCCGTTTCAGGCGGCTGAAAATGAAAATCGCCATTGATGATGCTTCTTCTGCTGCTTCTGCATCTTCTCCTGCTTCTGCTGCTGTTGCTTCTTCTGCTTCTGTTGCTGCTGCACCTCCTTCTGCATCTTCTGCTGCTCTCTGCCACCTCCCCCCTCCCCTCCCCAACCATGTCAGCAACTAGCACACCTTTTGTTAAATATTAGCTCGTCTGTTTGGCTGCCTGCTGGTTTTCCAATATTGGCAACAATTTCGCCATTTGCCCAAAACGAATTCAATATAAAAATTCCCAGCAAAGCGAAATATATATATATATATATATATATTATATCTCAACTCGAAACACTCAATGCATTTACCTGTTAAAAGGTGTCTACAGTTGGGGTGTGAAGGGCTGGCCTGGCACTAATAAATTGCACAACAAATTGCAGTGTGGAGAATAAAATGCGACCGCACAAAAGTATGCAATGAAATATTTCAAATGCGACAAATGTCGCCAAGGCGAATCGGCAACGCCAACAAAATAGTTCGAAATGAAAATTTAGATGGAGAATAAAATAGTAGATTAGGCTAGAAGAAGAAGAAAAAGAGAAAGAAGAGGAAGAAGAGCAAACCAAGGTAACTCATGCCAGAGTTGCTTCTACTATTAATCAAGATATCAGCAAGTCAAAAAACAGCAAAAAAAATCAAGTAGATTTTCTGAAAATTTTTTGAACAGTTTCGTTAAATTTCAAGTGTATTTTGTGTATTAACTAAAATCGAAATTCGTTTGAAATTCAATAAATTAATTGTTTAACGGATTGCTAATTTAGACTCTAAATCTGAAATCATATTATTTAAAAATAGTCAACAAAATAACGCAAAAAGTAAGAGAAACAATTCTCATATTTTTTGTACCAAAAGAAATCTGCAAATAATTACGAGTTTTTGTTATGTTAATAATTAAATGTGCAAATAATTTTGTTTTGTTTTTGTTATGTTAATATTTAAGTTCTGTCAAGCTGAATAAATATGATAAGGATACATTCTAATTTGTGAAATTCTTGCAATTATTTGGTTAATTTGATTTTATGACTGCTTTTGCAGTAGTTTGGCTAATAGTTTCACACAAAAGGTAAGCGAGATAAGCTGTGTGTGTGTGTGTGTGTGTGTGTGTGTGTGTTGTGTGTGTGTGTGTTGTTTGAATGTGTGCGTGTTTCTATTCGAGCAAATTGCACTCGAGACTGAATTATTGCCTGACGCAGAGCAGCAAAAGCAACACAACTAAAAAAAAACGTGCGAGGCGACACGGCAATGGACATGACAGAAGCAGCGCAGCAGCAGCAGCAACAGGGGAGGAGGGGTGGCTAAGGGAATTTCGTGTGGCAGCTGAAGTGAGTGCCGAAATAAAAGATAAATAGCAGCCACGTAAAATGTTGTTGAATGTTTTAAAAAACCATAAAAACCACAGAGAATTACATTTAATGGCAGCAACAGCGGCGTCGGCCAAAAAACCGCAATGCCAACAACTGCGACAAAAGCAACAACAACAGCAGCAACAACAACAACAACAACAACAACAACAACAACAAGAGCAGCTAAGCATAGACAGTGAAACATTTGCTTGATGGTGACATATGTGCCTTGTGCCTGCTGCGTCCTTTGCGTCCTTTGCATCCTGTCTGTGTTTTTAGTTTGCAGAGTAGTGTGGCCAGAAAGGATTGCTCTGTCTCTGTCAGCAGCCGTTGCATTTATGACCGTGTGTGTGTGTGTGTGTGTGTGTGTGCGTGTGTGTGTGCGCGTGTGTGTTAGCTAGTTAGAGGCTGGAACTGGCTAATTGAAGCGTGATGTTGACATGCTGTCGATTTGTTGTGTGGCCAGTCGCACTATGAATGCATAATTAAGAGCGTTTTAGTGAAGTTTGGCAACAATGCGTGAACTGAAGTTTGCCAACGCCTGCAAATGCAAAAGGGTTTTTGTGGTTTTTTTCGTTTGAAATTAAATACAGGTTGCAACAAAGGGTGGCAGCATAATTTTCATCAATTTTTTTTCTTAAATTACAGCAATCATTATTATGAATTATAATTTTTTAAAATTAATTATTAAATGACAACTAAAATAAAATAAAATTCATATTAAATAATATAAAAAAATTCAAAATAAGAAATATTTAGAAGATTTGAGTCAAACTAGTCAGACAAAAATGATGTAAAGCTCATAGTTAATATGATGTGTAAAGCTGCAAGGTATAAATATATATATATATATATATATATATATATATATATAAGTATGAGAATAAACTATAATAATAATCTGGCAAAATAAGAACATTTATGCCTGAATCAAAGGCAAATACAATCAACATTGAAGATATGTTATAAGCTGAACATAAAATCTATGGCCATAAAAGTGGCCAATGCCGAGACGCAGACAAATGTTTTCCCCACGACTGGCGGGGTGTGGTTGTGAAAAAGGACACGGGACACGGGACACAGGACACAGGACACAGGATATGGCACAGAGGACACATGGCCGTAGCCATGTCAAAAAGTCACAGCCATTAGGCGCATCAGCAACAGCCTCAGCCTCAGTCTCAGTCTCAGCAAGAATGTGCGAAGCTCGCCAAGGAGCTGTTCGGTCTGCGCAGGATGCCAACTAATGCTGGACACTCCCCATTTTGGAGTGACAAAAACATTTGGGTGAACATTTTTCGAGCTGCAAATGGCAAATGGCAAATGGAGCTGAAGCTGTGGCAAAGCCAACAGCTTTGCTTTTGGGGCACACACTTCATTAGAGCAATTTTAAAGCTGTGTCACAAAACATCCTGCGGCGTTGTCCTGCTGCTGCTCCTGCTGCTACTCCTCCTGCTGCTGCTGCCCCTTTCACTTTCATATCGCACAGCAACCATTTTACCTGCACAATCCGAGAAAACAAAAAAAAACCAAGTAAAACAAACAGCAAAATCAAGCTAAAAACAGGCAAATTTTTGGAACGCCCATTGAATGCATACCCTAAAATTAATAATTAACTACAAATTTCTAGTTTAATTTTAAGTAACTCTACAGTTATCTATAGATATATATATTATATATATATATATATTATGTATATATATATATTTATAATTTGAGATATAGAAAGGGAGAAGACCCTTTGAAAGGGTATTAAATTGAGAATGTCAGGAGTCCGTCGCTGCCGGACAACTGACATGACAAGCTCAACTAAAACCTGACCAAAAAATAAGTTGGATAGTTGGTGGGTGGGCTGGAAGGGGGGTTTGTTGGAAGAGAAGGTGGACTATAAGCCGCTGACAAAGCGCCACTAATACCGCTGCAATTAGTAGACGAGCACCTGGACATGAACATGGACATGGCCCGTGGCTGAAGATTAGACTCCAAAGTTGTTTATGGACTTTGGGCTGGGGGCGTGGCTGAACTGCTGCTGCTGTTTCTGTTGCTGTTGCCGCGAGGCATGGGCAACATGCCAGCAGGGTTGAAACATAATGAAAGTAATAAAGTTGAGCAGCAGCAGAAGTGAATCCAAAAAAAAAACTCCAACTCCACTGATCGCCAGGCTGGCGATAAAAACTTTCCATTGCCAGACAACAGGCAGTGGGGCATGCAACAGCAAGCGGCTCATATGCTGCATGCTGTTGCTGCTGCTGCTGCTGTTATTGTTGTTGTTGTTGTTGTTGTTGCTGTAGTTGTTGTTGTTGTTGTTGCTGCTGCTTTGAAGCTATCTGTGGCTATGGCAATGCCAAAAGCAGGAGGAGTTTTACAGCAGACACTTTTATCGCCCAACAATTGTTGTTGCTCTTGTTTTTTATTGAATATTCATAAATGGCCAAAAAGCGTCGAGGAAACTGTTGGCCACAGCTGCCACACAACACCACCAACAACAATAACAACTACAACAACAACTGGCCAACAGAAGCCCATTGAAATCAATATTTTATGCCTCTGTCGAGACAACGAAGATGTTTTTGCCTTGCCCTCCCCTAAAAAAAAAACCCTGCCCACTTTCCATTGGACCTGTGCATGTTGGTTGCATGTTGTCTGTCGTGTGTCCTGTGTCGTTTGTCCAGTGTCGGTTTGCCGTTAGCCAAATGCAACAGGAAATGCAACACAAATTAAAATGTGAACATGTGTCTCGAGCTGGATATGCATTCAAAGTGGTCCAGACAAACCCACTCGTTTGTGGTTGCCCAGTTCTCTTTGGTGCACGCTTCCTGCAACCTCACTCTAACCGACACATAACACACACACACACATACACACATGTGTGTGTGTGGCAACTTAATAGCGGGTGCAAGTTCTCATTTGGTTTTTGACTTTGAACTTGGCCAACGACTACAAACTTGGCAAAGATAGTCATTAATTTTCACGTTAGTGTTGCCTACTTTGCAGCGCCTGAAATTTGGCAACATTGCTTAATGATTTGCAGCAATTTCGGGCAGCAAAAAGTTGCAAGTGACTCGCAAGAAACTATCCAAAATATGTCAATGCAAATATTGAATTTGTAGCAAATTTGTTTCATTCAATTGTTGGCAATTTAAGAAATATCAATTTCAAATTATTGCATTATTCAAACAGTTGCCACTTGTGGTGGCAAAATATATTAAATTATATATTTTCTACATTTATTCGAAAAATATTATTAAATTATGTGTTTTTTTTTTCTTTTTTCGAAAAATATTATTCATCTATGTATATTTTCCCTTTTTTCCAAAAATATTATCCAATTATGTATTTACTACATTTTTCGAAAAACATTATTAAATTATGGATTTTCTGAATTTTTCGAAAAATATCATAAAATAATTTATTTTCTAAATTTTGTCGAAAAATATTATAAAATGATTTATTTTCAAAATATTTTTTAAAAATAGTATTAAATGATGTTATTATTCAATTATGTATTTTCTACAATTCGGCGAAAAATTTTATTATATTATGTATTTTTTCCCTTTTTTCGAAAAATATTATTAACTGATGTATTTTCTACATTTTGTCGAAGAATATTATTAAATTATATATTTTCTACAATTTTTCGAAAAATATTATTAAATAATGTATTTTCTACATTTTTTTTGAAATATAATATTAAAAGATGTATTTTCTACATTTATTTAACATATTTTCCAATTTGTTCACAGCGTTGCTTTTATCTATAGTTAAATGATGTATTTTCAAATTGTAAGATTTTAAAGTGCATTCAATTGAATCATTTGAAAAAAGTGCAAACCACAAAAGTGCAGCTGGGATGGCAATCTTAGTTGATTATGGCCAGAATATGCAATTTGGCAAGAAGTGCAACAAAACTGACAATTTGCTTGGAGTCTAACGCATTATTAAGCAATTATGGAGAGAATATGTGAGGAATTTTAGCCACGTTTTACGCATGAAAGCATTTTGTTTGTGTGGATGTTGAAGTTAGGATTGGGTTGGGTTTGGGGTTTTGGGTTTGGGTTTGGTTTTGGGTTTGGGTTGGCATATCAAATTAACTAGTAAATTGAGTTGTCAAAAGGAGTTTTGTGCGAGGCGCAAAGTGTGGCGCATTATTCATTTAGATGGCGACGCCTTGGCTGTAATTTCCTGGAAAGAAGCGTTGCTTTTAATAATGTTGTTTGATGAAAAGGATTCGCAGTTATTAATGAAGAATGCCACAGCAAGGGGGGGCAGAGGCTGTGGCAGTGGCAGTGGCAGACAGACGCAGCACGCACGAATGCATGTAAATAATGATGGCATAATGGAAATGAGTTGGGGGAATTCCGAACGTGTGAGCTGGGAACGTGTATTGTAATGGGAATCATTTGGTGCACAGTTTATGGCAACAAGCGGCAAGCAACATTATGATTATGGTTGACATGGCAACACGTAGCAAATTGTGAATGAATGAGTGCCACATACAAAAGAACAAAAGAAGCTTTTGCTGCTGTGGCAGTGGCAGTGGCTGCTGCTGCTGCTGATGGCCCATTGGCAGCTTGCGTAATTGCCACTTACTGTGCCACACATACGCAGACTGTCTGATTCCATGCGGCTTTGTGAAAGGACAAACCATTATGACACATACCAAAAATCTCATCAATATGCTCAACTGTTGCCCAACCTAAGTGTTTTCCAATTATATTAAAAAAAAAAAACACACACACAAAAAAAAAAAAATAACCCCAAATCTTGAAATGTCTCCACTCACCTGACTGAGCTCATCTCTCGAGCGGCGCGTGCATCTGGGCAGCAGAGCCTGCATATCGTCCTCGAAGGAGTCGCCATTTGCCAGATCGACAGCATCGTTGGCATCCGGTTCCAAGCTGATGCTGCGTCGGCTCTGTTCGCCATTTTTTTGCGCATCCAATTGTTGACTGTTGGGCGTCATTTTGTTGTTGTTGTTGAGATTTGATTGGCCATTTAATTTGCTGCTGTTACTGTTGTTGTTGTTGTTCGATTGCTGTTGCTGATTTTGTGTTTGCAGCTGAGATTTTTGTGACTGCTGCGAATTGTTGCCGCTGTTGTTGTTTTTATTGCTGTTGCTGCTGTTGTTGTTGTTATTGTTGTTGTTGTTGTTCTTATTGTTAACTGCAGCGATGGCCGTTTCGGTTTTCTCTGTTAGGGGCGTGGCAGCGCCAGCGCCAGCTGCAGACGGCAGCTGTTCGCTTGTTCTGCAAAGGCGAAAGATTCACATCAAAATAGATAAATAAATATTATAAAAATATATTTTATTTTTATAAAAAAAATTACTCAAAAGAGGCGACTTCATTGCTAGCTTTGTGCCGCGACCATTTATCAACCACACTTGCCGCGTGTCTCAAGGCTCAGCTGCCAAAAGGTTAATTTGCGACACATTTTTTGTCATCTCATCTATTATTTTTTTTTTTTCATTTCTTTTTTTTTTTTTTTGCCGCCAAAGTGTCTGCAACGACGCCCATGACGCGTGCGCCTCCCTCCCCCTTTAGAAAAAGCTGGCAATTTTACGGCATTTTAACAATATTTGTAGACAGGGCCAAGAAAGAGTGGCGGCTGCTTGTTGCCGAACAAATGTTATTAATGAATTGGCCGCAAAAGAAAGCAAACAGAATATAAAAAGCAAAAAAAAAAAAAATAAATGCGAAAAACCAAAGTGAAGTGAAACTTTGGCCTATGGCATGTGCTTCCGCTTCCGTTTGGCTGACGCCTGCCTGCCTCAAGGACGCAGCCAAGACACGGACGGTTGCCCATGTCTTGGAAGACGGCTTTGTTGTTGTCGTTGTTGTTGTTGTTGCAAGACTGGTGCTGTGTCGTGTCAAGTAAGAAGAAAGTGGCTAGCAATGCTTGAGCTACAACAGTTTTTTTTTTTTCGCCATATGACAAGTTGTCAAACATTCTGACATAATCATGTCAAATTAACACAAACAAACAGCAGCAGCTAAAGCAACAGCAACAGCAACAACAACAACAACAACAACAAACAACGGCAACAACACGCCATGGATAATAAAACACTTAGAGGAATTAGTAAGGGCTCTATAAATTTATGCAAGCTGAAGGACAGTCAGAAAAAAAGTAAAAAAAAAATCGAAAAAAAACGGAAAAAAAACGAAAAGAAAAGAGGAGAAAACAATATACAAGTCATGAGTGGAAAGTTAATTTTCAGTGTAGACACAATTGAATACCCTTTCAGTTAATAATATATTTAACAAGCCACGTTTAACGCAACTTTAACAAAAGTTTGAAGTGGCCTAAATTGCAAATCAAATAGAAAAATTATCACAACTGACTTAAATACTTATTTCTAAATTATTTAAATTTGTTGTAAATTCAATATACCCAACAATTTCCAGAACACTAACTAAATTTCACATAAATTTCCCCAAGCACTTTTTGAAGGGCAAACAAAATATGAGAGTCAACAATATAAAAAAAAAAAAACAGCAACAACATAGAAAATTATTAAGCTGCTCGTTTGGCTAAAAGATACCCTGTATTTAGGAAGGGTATGGAAATGGAAATGAATTTGAAATGTGGTCAAATGCGAGCAATATTTAATAGAGATTAAAAAATGAGATACAAAATATATGAATATATTTTGAGATGTACCCATTCTGATAACTACAGGGTATATATATATATATATATATCTATATCTATATATATATATATATGTGCGTAAATTTGAAGGATATTGCGAGCGCTTAAGCAGAATTGCCGCACTTTGTGGCGCCGCATGTAAATTCCAAACGCATGGCAATTAAGCTAAAATGTTGCAAAGTGTTTGAAGTTGCGCTGCGGCAATTGAAGGTGAAAAGGTAACTGATAATTTACATAACTTCTGGGGGGGGGGGAATAGGCACTAATAAGTGCCCACCCAAGGGGCGCCTAGGTCAAAAGAAGATTTTTAGCTGAATAACAAATAGTTTTTAGCAAAGATGCCACAGATTGGCGTTTTAGTTGGGACTAGTTGGAATTTGGGCAGAGATGCGACCCGCATCCGAGCCAAGTTTGGCCCATTGCAGTCCCATTCTGCTGATCCGTTATATTTGTGTATAAAGTTTTAAGTTGAACTGAATTGTCAAAAACTAAAACTAAATCCTCAAAGCTGCCATCAAAATCAGAGTTGTCACAAAAAACAAGAAGCACAACTTTTTTAAGCAAAAACAACAACAAAAAAAAAATGACAAAAATTCGAGTTGCTGAAAAATCAATGCAAAAACATAAAAAAAAAAATGAAAAACAAATATGCAACAATTCGAGTACATTGAAAAGTTGGGCGGGTTGTCAGGACTCGGATGCTTTGTTTTATGTTGCGTTGTTGCTGTTGTTGCACAACAAAAACAACATGTTTCGGTGGCTACTGCTTCGATTTGAGCATGTGTGTGTGTGAGTGTGGGTGGGTGTGTGTGTGAGTGGGTGCCTCGAATCTATGCAAATTAGTTGTGACAGCTATCAAAAAGTTCAACATAGTTGTCGATGTGGCACGCAACACATGAGCCAAATGGAGTGCCGCACAAATCCAAATAGAGTAACATACACTTAAAAAAAATAACGATAAATTTCTGAATTTCCTCCTTCTTTATTTTTCACTCTTGAACAATGTTATTATTAATAAAAATATAAGCAAACATTTTGCGCAGTTTAAAAAATCATATTATTTGGAAAAAACATAATAAAAAAAACAAATAAATAAAGTAATTTTCCAGCTTTACATAAAATACTTTTTTCGAATGCGTTTCTTAATTTTAGAAATGTATTTCTTAATCATAGAAAATATTTGTGTACAATAAAACAAAACACAAAATATGTAAAATTCTTTTATATTTTCTTTTCTTTCTTAAGAATAACTGTCTAGTTTTAAGCGGGATTTTTTTTTTTTAATTTAGAGTGCATTTTTTCTGAGTGTACGCTTTGACAGGAACCTGCTGTGGGGCAGAGTTTGGGCAGAGCTCCTGCGAAGAGTGTCGAGAGAGCTTTTCACAGAGGGCGAGTTCAAAACGTTCAAACTTCATAACCAACAAACACATCACACACACACACACACAGGCACACACGCACACACACAGGCACACACGCATATGTAAAACCCGTTGCATTTGTGAGTTATGCCTCAGTGGCAGTGGCAGACAAGGGGTTTTGTCTGGGCCCGTGGGGCATGCAACCCATAGTCGTTTTTGATATGGTAATGTGGCAATGGGAAAGCGTGTTTGGAATGTGCCATTATTAGATTTCAGCACTGTATGGGGCTTGATATGTGTGTGTGTGTGTGTGTGTGTGTGTGTGTGTGTGTGGGTGTGTGTGTGTGTGTGTGTGTGTGTACAATAAGGCATTAAAGGGTGGGGTGGGGGAAGGCTGTTCTACAGCATCGTCTTCGTCGAGAGTGCTATAAAGTAGTAATACTAATTAAGTTGTATATTATGCATGTGCAACAAGACGTGGCAAGCAATGTGCAAAAAGAAGACAACAACAAGAGCTGCAGGCCACAGAAAGAGACTTGTGAAATGCACCCACACCCACACACACACACACACACAAGTGGGTATTGGGTAGTTAGTTAAAAGGGGATCGACTTCTTGTGGTTTGCTCAGCTCAAGTTGAGTGAGCATTTGACATCGTTTAGTTGAAGGATATTTGAGGGTAAGGAAACAATGCAGTTCCTTATGCAAAGTGTGCTCAAAGCCTGATCCAAGCAGAAGGAGCAGCTGGCCACATGCCACAAGATGCACAGTTGGCAGACGAGACGAGATTTAAAAGATTGCAAATGCTGAAGTCACAGCCAAGTGGTGGCAACTTGTCTAAGATGGATTAGACAGACGCAGGCAGACACGGCTATAATCAAACTGCAGATACTAGATACAAAAGCCAAAAGAGAGTCAAGCACAGGTATTGCTAGGGTATTGAACTGTATATAATTATAAACCTATAATACCTAATAATAATAATAAATAATAATTATTATTTTAGTAATAATAATAAATAAAAATAATCTAATTGATAAGTTAAGATGCAATAAAAATCAAACAAAAGTATCCAAAATCATTTAGTGGTAGTAAAGGTACTTGGAAGTGATATTCATCTAAACAGAGACTGAATTTATTGACTAAAGTTTTATTAAGTGAATAAAGGGTATTACTAAGCATGAATGCTGTAGTCCAGTAATCTCGACTACGATATATTCCAAGCCCAGCTGTTAAATATTTCAATTATATTGGCAAATTTGCCTTTAAAAAGTTTTGCACCCAAATTTGAGCAGTTCTGCAAATTCACTCATTTCTCAGAGCAAGCACAGGCGCTGAAGAGTAAAACAAAAGAAATGCTGAAAAAACATTTATTTACAAGCCCGAACTGATCCCTAATTGGCTGGCTAGAAATGTGTGCAAATACACATGCATATACATACACACGTACAGGCAATCGTACTTAACGGGTTTCTTCAGAAACACAAAAGCAAATTGACACTAGCATCAAATATCACGCCATCTCTTTCTCACACATGCACTCGCATATTTATGCATACAAAAAATGCTTGCGGCTGCTGGTAGAAATGAGATCAATATGAGAATATATTTTTGACCATAACTTGGGTGTGTCTTATCCGATATTGGGTAGGATTATTGCTATCGGAAATCGAATCGAATGTATCGATAATTCAGTTATCGATAAAATAAAGCAAACTTGATGTGCGCCGGATATACGATAAAATATATTCCAAATAGTCTTTTAGTCTCTGAGATTCGAGTGTTCATACAGACAGACGAACTGACGGATATGGCTATATCGACTTGGCTATTGATCCTGATCAAGAATATATATACTTTATGGCGTCGAAGATGCTTCCCTTTGCGTGTTACAAACATTTGCAAAAAAATGAATAAATCCTTTTACCCATTTTCGATGGTATAAATATGGGGAAGTTTGACAGCTATCAAAATTCGTTACAATTCGTAATAAATGTAAATCTTGATGTGTAAATTGAATATGAAATTTTGGGGTTCTGTAAAAAGATTATGATATATGGAAAAGATTATGATATGTTTTTTCTTTTGAGATAACAAACATTTAAAAATTAAATGAAATTGATTTAAATCCTTGAGACAATCTTTTTAAATCGGTGAGCCGAAGGACTCTGTTCAAAATTGTAATAAAACTGCAGCTGTTGAACTGTAATGTTACCGTTACCGTTACCATTACCGTTACGCAGGACTCACCTAGCCTTGGCGTGACCTTTGAACTGTGCCACCTCGGCATAACGACGACCCAGTGGCGCCTCCTGTGGACTGAGCAGCGCATCGCAGTGCGCTTGTTGCGCTGCTGGCGATGGTGTTGCTGCAGCATCACAGATCGGCTCATCCATGCCCAGAGGGGAGATGCCCTTGAGCAGCTGTGCAGCAGTGGGCAGATCATTGACACATTTCAGTTGCTCCTCGTTGCGATTGGCAAAATTCTGCAGCTGTTCGCGCAACGAGTAATCAACGGAGCTGCAACATGATGTTGACTCCGATGTGCTTGAGCAGCTGGGCGAATTCATGGGAGCCAAATTATGATGATCATGCCCATCCGCATTGCCATTGTGTAAATCCTGATAGGCGGCATGGGCATCCTCAGAGCTGCTGGTCGAACTGGAGCTGCCACCACTTGACTGATTGCTCTGGCTGGTGTTTGTCGAGATGCAGCTATCCATGCTGGCTATCGAATTACGATTGCCATGTTCCATGCTCGATTGCTGCTTCTGTTCGATTGGTTGCTGCTGCTGCAGCTGGTGCTGCTGCTGCTGCTGCTGTTGCTGCACCACATTGCTGGCTGTGTTATCAATTATGTCATCCACTTGCTGTGGCACTATTATTAATGAGGTACGCTTGCGGAGCGTATCATCTCTGGCATTCATGTTCTGTTTGAGCGTCTTGTCCGACTTGGCGGGGTACACAATCACCTCCACTTTGGACGTCTCCTCCATGGCTGTGCTCGTTGGCTCCTGCGACATGCTGTGAAAATCGCGATAAGGCGATAAAAAAAAAAACCCAATTCTATATAGAAAAAAAAGGAGAAAAAAATGCACTCCAAATGCGAAAATGATGCTACCGAAAACCACAACAACAACTATAACAAAATGCAACTTGCCACATGCCACATGCAACTCAGTTGACGGACTCTCAACACACTCAACGCTCAACACGAGACATGTGTCAATCAGTTTTATTGAATTCGATATTTAATACGTGCCACCAAACACACTTTTGGTATCATTTGTCAACCACCCGTCCCGCCCCACTGGCTGCCCAGTTCTGTTGCTGCCACCGGCCCCCCACCCACTGGCTTGGGTATCGCATTTCTCATATATCCGAAGCACTCGCAGCACTCAATGCATGAATTTTAATTTAACAATCATGTTGAGGCTTTCAAAATGTTATTACTAATAAAAAAAAAAACGTATGTTGAAACAACGGTGTGTGTGTGTGTGTGTGTGTGTGTGTGAAAGGGTGGGGATCGTATTATGTGACACACACTGTATAGCGCTTTTATGGATATATATGGAAATATTTGGGACCAATGGCAACACCTGCCAACTGTTTGCCCCAAGTTGCCTGCTTGTCAAGCACTCATCCGGCCAGAGAAGGGGTTGGGTGAGGATTTGGGGGATGGTCATGTTACGACTGTGGCAATATTTTGTGCCACCTCCACTGTAGTGTTCAGTGTGCACGACCAACCTCGGCAGACAGTATCCATCTTAATAAGAGATACTTTTTTTTTTTAATTTTTTACTTGTATTTCATAAATATTAAATAATAATTAAATAAATAATAAATAAACAAATTAAAAAAATTATGTTGCTTTTTAAAAAACCATATTTCTTTTTTTATATTAACTTATTTCAAAATTGTACATAACTGTTTTAAATGAGTATTTTTCATTTAATTTAAATCGAATTTTGCGCTTCAAGACAAAAATCAATTTTTTTATATGCATTTATTTAACTATCAACGATTTTTAGAGGGTAGCTCAAATTCGTTGTTTTTGACTCTTGTTGTTGCTGTTATTGTTGTTGTTGTTGTTGTCGTATTTCATGATCAACTTTATGAACTTTCAACAATAATTCTGTGCGGTTGCCGCAACACGAGTATCAATTTCATTTTGTTGAAAACGAAAAAAAAATATTTATTTTTGTATTTTTGTTTTTTTTATCCCTAATAGGTTTTTTGTTGGTGCGGACATCATTTGAACGAACCAAAAGGAAGTCGATGCAGTCCAAAGTCGAGTTAGGCACTCAGAAATTCGAGTGCCCCACACATGATTATGTAAACACATTATATATATATATATATATATATATATATATACAGTGATAAGCAATTATAAACGTGTGCTACTTTATTTATTTATTTCCAGTTTGGTTGTTGTTATCGTTATTTTTCTTTTTTGACATCAAAAGAAACCAAAGAATAAAAAAAAATATATATCATAAAAATGATGGGGAGTCTTTAAGGTCGAGCCCCAACTGGGTTTTATTTTGCTTCGTTGTGCTTCACTGAGTTTTTAATTTATTTATACGACACACACACGCACACCCACACACACACACACAGTGTGTTCGCATAAGTGTGTGTGTGTGCATATTTCATCACGACTTGTCCACCAAATGTTTTTTTGTTTTTTTGCGACACTGCTTCCGCTTCTCGCCAAGACCCATTTATAGGCAATAAATCGAATTGGAAATGAAAAAATTCCAAATTGTAAAATAAATGTTCTTGTAATTTTTCTAATTTTATTTATATTTTTATTATTGTTATTACTGCTTTCGTTCATATTCAAATTGGAGTTATTATTGGCATTATCTATTTTCTTGAGCATGTTAATAATAATAATATTAACGCTCTTTATATATATATGTATATATCTATATATATATATATGTTTATATCTGGCATATATATGCCAAGTTTTATCAAGATGGTTTAAAAACTGCGGGACCAGTTCAAGTCATCAAGTTCATCAAGTTAATTCATTATACTGATCAAGAATATATATATATTTTCTATATATCTGCTACGATAAAAGTCAACTGGACCTTGTTATTTACAATTTATTTTTTTTTAGCTGCATGTATCTTAAATTTAGTCAAGGCTTTCTTAATCGTATGTCTTGAATACTTCATTTTAGGAACTTAATGCACAACTTTTAGTTCTCTGCAGTTCTTCACTTATAAAGCTTTTAGCTGGATTTATTGCAGGCAAAACAAGGCAAGAGATTTCAAAACAAATAAGATGGCTGTAGTCGAGTAAGCTCAATACAAATACTTTAATATATATATATATATATATATATATATATATATTTATAGCTATTAAGATGCTCTTTCCATTTTATTCTATCGGTATTCGATATAAAGAATTACAATTTTAAGACGTGAAATTATATACAAAATTTTATAGTTTCCGATTCGCATTAGTTATACATATTTTTGCTGTATATTTTCGTTTACTATTTTTAATATTATTTTGCTGTTCGTCTCCTTAACCGAAAGGGGCCCTCCACTGCACAAAGGCATTTTACAGGCATTACTCATTACTCAGTAATGTATACAAAATATATATAAATATTTATATATATTTATATATATATTATTGGTCTGATACACTCGACATTTTTTCCCATTTGCCAATGCACGTGTTCAAATTTCGAGTGTTATCATTGCAGTTTTGTAAATTTCCCAACACTTTCATGTTATTGTTGTTGTATTGTTGTTATTACTGTTTTTATTGTTGTTGATATTGTTCTTGTTATTGTTGTTGCTTTTCTTTGTCGTGCATTGTGAATTTATCTGTAGTTCTGCAGTTGTAGGGTTGGCTGAGGAGGAGGGGCAGGGGGTGCGAGTTAGCTTGAGGAGCAACATGAAAGCAACGCGAGCATTTTGCAATTAATGTCGCATTTTTTGTTGTTGTTATTGTCGTTGTTGTTGTTGTTGTTGCAACTCAATTTTCAAGCACAACAACAAATGGCAAATAATAGCAACAATAGCAAACAACAAGCAACAAGCAATTACAACAATTGCAAACCCAATTACAATTTGCAATTTGCAAGCAAATGCAATTCGTGATCGATATATCTATATATATATATATATATATATATATTAGTGTGGTTTGCACACTTTATTCGAATCGATTTAAAAATATTCATTCGCATTCACAACATGAATCATTTCTTTGCTCGCTCATTCGTTGAATTTCGTAGAACAAAATTCCGCATAAAAAATCATAGATATTTTCTGCTGCTTCTTCTTCTATTTTTTTTTTTTTGTTTTTAGCCTAGTTTGGCAAAAGTTGTCGCACTTTTTTGCAAACAAAAAAATACGCTCATGAATATATAGCCAAGTATAACCAATTTGAATTCAGATTTGCTGTCTGCAAAATTATTCCAAAAATACATATTTGATGAGATTTGTTAGACCCATAATTGGAGCTGGACAAGAATACTCTATGCTTATAGCTGATATATAACACCCATTTGTCTGGGCATCTGCCAGATAGGCGGGCTTGTCCGCATACATACGAGACACACTGTGTAGACAAGGCTGATTATTATGCAAAGTGTGAAACGCAATTGTGAACCAAACTTGGCATAGTTGTTGAACACAATTCACTAGAAGCCTCCGAGGATGGGGCTGACTTGGCTGACTTGGCTGGCTTGGCTGGTTGGGTGGCTTGGCTGACTTGGCTGACTTGGCTGGCTTGGCTGGTTGGGTGGCTTGGCAGTGTTTCAGGGTAAGTGAAACGCGTAGCGCAAAACGCAAAACGCAAATCAAGTTTGCATTTCATTTGTGACTTTTGCATTTCAGTTATGGCAACCACTTTTTTTGGTAAGGGAGCGGTGGGAGGGGGGGGGGGGGCTGAGAAGGGGGCGCCATTGTTTATATATGCAGTTGTTCTGCTGTTGACTGATAGCGCTCGATTTCAAGGCCAAACAATAAGCAGCAATCCGCTGTCAACAGACTCGACACAGTCTGCGGCATTTCTGTTTGTTCTGTGCTGTTTGCATATTTGGACCGTTAAATTGATATCTATAAAAATATATATATATATATATATATATATATTTATTTATTCATTTATTTATGGTATCTTTTTTAATTGACAATACTCTGCAGAAATGCATTAAGTGGGCATAAACTACAAAAGATACTTTTGCATCTTAAAGATGAGCTTTTATTTATTTATTTAATTACTTATTTACCTATTTATTTATTTAATGTCAGCTACACATTTAAATATGGTGTGAATAATTGGGTTGCATGCAAATTAAAAAAGATACTTTTGTATCTTAAAGATGAGCTTTTATTTATTTATTCAATTACTTATTTACCTATTTATTTATTTACTTATTTACCTATTTATTTATTTAATGTCATTTAAGTATGTTGAGAATAATTGGATTGCATGTAAATTAAAAAAGATACTTTTGCATCTTAAAGATGTGTTTTTATTTATTGACTTATTTATTTATTTATTTATTAACTTATTTGTTTATATTTTTTTGATGTCAGCTAGACATTTCTGTGCACATTTATATATGGTATTTTGTATAATTGAAGTGTGCTGCATATTAAACAAAAACGATACAAATGCATCTTGAAAATTTGTAAGTAATTCAAAATTTATGCATGTGATTTATTTATTTATTTATTTAATGCCAACAAAAGTCAGTCGATGCACAGAATAAAAAATAATTGTAAAAAAAGTGAATCAAATTGAAGATAAAATTGAAAAATAAATATAAATTAAAAAATCAAATAAATATTTTAATTAAATTGATTGAGTTGATTGAGGAAAATAAAATACTTAAAATTAATTGGCTTAGCCGCAACACAAGTGAATTTATCTGATTATTATTGATAAAACTACAAATTGATGATGTTAATTGATAGATACAAATGTATCTTGAAGATATGCATCATCAGCATTTAAATCTCAATAATCAATGAACAATAACCAATTAAAAAAATATTCTGTGTTTTTGTGCTTTTTTTTTTGTTTTTCATCTTTGGAAACGATTAAACATGAAACATGAATCAACATTTAAATCAATTAATTTTTTTTTTTAAATGCAGTCCAAATTTCCAAAATCGCGTCTTGCTCAACTTATTATTTGGAAAGTCTATTTCTAAAAAGATTTTCTAAATTTTTCTTTTTCTACAAACAAGTGTTTTCTTTGTTTCATTTCGAGAAACATTTAGAAAAAATATGTAAAATTTTTTTGGACTCGAAAATTTGGCTTTTTTTTGTTACCTAAAGAGAAATTACTAAAAAGTGCATTTTTGCACTCCTACATTTATTCAATTCACGTGAATCATATTCATTGGAAGTGTTTGACATTTGGTGCATTTTTTTTTAGATAATCTGTGATAAATCGAATCGCTTTTTGCCACTCTTTGAATGTGATTCATATTTGCGAATAAATGATTAATGAATGATTATCGCTTCGAGTTTGCAATGTTCAACAAGCGGCAACCAGGCAACGCTTTTACCAGTCGCACAATTCCCCATTGAGTTGCAAGCTCAACATTTCCACTATTCCCCTCCCCATCTTCCACCTCTTCGCTCTAGTTTGAGTTTTAGCTTGTGTGGAATGCAATAAACTTTCGAGTTTCGCTTAGTCAACTGTTGCAATACGAAATATTTTCCATTTTCCATTTTAAAATTTTCACATTTTCTTTTACCTTTTCAAACACTGTTGGAAAATGAGGCAATGGGGGAATGTTATATGTCTAAAGATCGGTGGATTCAGTAGCGGAACTAACTATAAAATTAATTTTAGCTTTTATTAAATTATATTAAATGTTTTTCAATATTAGTAAAAAAAAAAAGATATGAGAATTTAACAGTCGTAGTTTAAGAACGACTCCTTAAATTATATATATTCTTGATCAGCATTATCAATATCAATAAATTTCCTAAGCAGTTTAACTTTATTGAATTTCATCGACAACAAAAAAAAAAACCTTCGATTTTTGATATTTAATTCTTATGGAATTTTAAAAAAATCTATGTAATATAAGGCCGCAGTTTTATTGGAATATTTAATCGAATTATTTAACAGCTGGAATCAATTGTCGAGCCCTCTCGACTAGAGCAATCTTACTTGTTTTTTTTTTAATAATCTCTTATTTTTGCTTTTAAATAGATTTTTGCAACATAGAGAAAGCTTCCGGCGCGCTACTATGTTATACTAAAAAAATATATATATATTTAAATTGATATATATATTTAAATTGATATATATATTTACATATATATATATATATACATGTACCGAGTATATACAGGGATGTCAAGATTCTTAGAATCGTCCATAAGAAGTGGCACAAGTTGTAAATTTGACGGTGAAATATACTTAAAACTATTAAATAATTAATAAACTGCACATATTCAGATATATATATATATATATATATATATATATATATACGTTTTGTGTTTATTCTTTTTTCAATTCTGCCGTGTGTGACCCCCCTTAGGTGTGTGTGTATGTGCGCGTGTGTGTGTGTGTGTATGTATGTATGTGTGTGTGTGTGTTTGTGTGTGTGTGTAACCTTTTGGTGGTTGCTGCTTGTTTGCTTGTTACTACAAATTATTGGCGTTGCGCGTGGCACGTGCGCGACACTCGCCCCACTTTAAACGGCCATACACCAAGTGTGGGGGAGGGGGATGGTGGATGGAAGGATAGGGGTAGGGGATTGTGTGTTGGCTTTAGTGTAATTGATTTCGCATTGCTGCTGCTGCTGCTGCTGCAATGAATGCGATTGCTGCGTGCCACGCTTAACATTTGAGTTTTTGCTCTTTGGCTTTGGCTTTTGTAATTGGCCGCCAGGGGCAAGTTGAGCGACTCAACAGGAGCAGGAGCAGGAGCAGCCGCAGCAGCAGGAGCAGGAGCAGCACGAGGACGTTTTGTTGATCCGTCTTGTGTAGGCAAAAGTTGGTTGCCACCGCCAACTGGTGACAACATTAGCAAATTGATTTCCATCGACTTTCAATGGCCATTGAGAAAATTCTCTCTGCTTGTTGTGGATTTTGTTGTTGTTGTTGTTGTTGTTGTTGTTGTTGCAGTTGTTGTCGTTGGCATTGAGGCAGCTGTAGCTGGCTGTAACTTAAGAGAAACCACATCCCGCATAGGCAACGGCGACGACTACATAACTCAAGGCCCGCAGCGCACTTGCAACGCCCACGCAACGCTCAGCGCCCACATCAAAATGCCAGACGGCGCGGCGTTTGACAAAACAACAACAACAATGATAACAACAACAACAACAGAGCTAAATAACAACAACATAAAACGACGACGATAAGAAAAGCTATATATAATAAATAAATAAATAAATATGGCCTGCGACATGCGTCCATAAATTGTGTAAATGTAAATCGGATTTGTGTTTTTTATTATTTTTTTTTGGGATTTTCTGTTTTGTTTTATTTTATGTTGAGCTGCTGCTTCTTCTTGTTCTTCTTATGATTGCGCTGCTGCTGTTAAAAATTTGATTTTTAGTTTCGTTTTTTTTTTTTTATGAATTTTTAATTTGTTTGCGCGGCGCGAATGCAATTTGTGTGATTTGTGTACTGAAGAGGTATGAATTATGCATGTGTGTGTGTGTGTGTGTGTGTGTGTGTGTGTGAGTTGGCCATGAGATACATTTCGAGGCGTGTATCTTTCTCATTTTTCATATATATGTATGTATTAAGTGGGCGGCTGGGCTGAGTTGGGTTGGGTTGAGTTGGGTTGGGTTGGTCTGGCTTGCTGTGTGTGACTAGACTAATTGTGTTGCCTAACGGAAATGTGGAGGCTGCTTGCACAATTCTGGCACCTAAGAGATACATTTATTTTGTCCATTTCGCCCATTTGGTGAAAGGCGCTGCAACAGCAGCAACAACATCTAAAAACAGAGGCGTTGAAATATTTATGATAAGAGTCAGCTACAAAAAGCAGCAGCAGCAGCAGCAACAAAAAAAAAACATATTTTTTTTTCGTACAATGGAAAAACAGAAAAAATACTGCAAAAACAAAATATGAAAGTGCAACAGCAGCCACAGCAATAACAACAATCAAAAAGCGCAACAATGCAAAAAAAAAAAAATAAGTAAAAAAAACAAAAACAAAACGAAGACAAAAACCTGCTAAGCAACTTTTACGTGGATCGCATTTGTGGATGCCATTCGCAACTGTGACAGCGACAGCAAACAAACGTTACCCACAGCCAAAGCACAGCACAAAAACTAAAAATGCAGCGGCCCAATGCTAAAGCTTCGACGTCGACTGCGAAATTAACATGTGACTGGAAAGAGAGAGAAAAAGCAACATACGCAGTTGCCACACTCGTTGTTTCCAATGCTGCATAATTAATAGACCAATAAGTGTAACAAGAAGAAGCAGTAGCAGTAACAGCAACAGTCGCTGCTAACGCTGACGTCATGAGCCATGATCTATGCTAGAGCGATAGAGAAAGATATGTTGAATCTGGATTTAAAGCAACTAATTCTAATTGAGAACTGAAGCCAAGGCGCAATTGTAAGCCAGCGCAAAAGGAGCACGTGAGGGGCCGGGGAAAACAAAGAAAAAAAAAAACATAAAAGAAATACCAGAGAAAGAGAATAGTGGCAAGTGAAGTGAGCAACGGAAACGGTTTAATTTGCTTTGTTAATCATATGAAAAAATAAAGAGTTGACAGAATTTCAACACTGCCTGCAGAAATGGCATCCACATCTTATTGTTATAGCGAATACCTAAGCCTTTTGTATCCATCTATGAAACGGGAATCCACAACACCAACAACAATCACAATAAGAATCAATTGACACTTTCGCGTGTTCGATTTGCATATGAATTAAATGCCGTAAACATAAAGAACGATTGATGTTCGTGTTTAGTTTATTTATTAGAAGGTATATTAGCTGGAGTATAATTGGCAAAGCTATCATAAAATACAAATAATAACTTCTTCTTATTAAAAGGGTTTAATCGAATACAAAAACATTTACAGCGCATCTGTAAGTCGATCTCATTCGGAGATTTTTAAGTTTTTGTTCTTTGTTGGTCGCTAGGTCAAGATGGAGTGCCGTTATCAGCTTGTGCCACCAGCACTAATCTAGTGAACAACGAGCGTGTGGTGTGGCATGCCTCCTCTCGCTATCTATCTTCGTGTGCATTAATTAAAAGTTCTTTCTACCTTTCCAAATGATATTCAAATGCTTTCAATTTGCCATTCTACACACAAAAACAAAAAACCAAATTAGAAAACCGAATAAAAATAATACAAATTTGTTGTAGACATTTTGTTAATCGCGTGCGCTATAAAAGCTTTTCATTTCATTTCCTGCGGAACGTTTACAAAAATATTTTAACTACAATATTTTTAAGTGTTTTTATACAGCCAAATAAATTGTTGTTGTTGCTTTTATGTTTGTTGTATTTTTTTTACGCCTTGGACTTGTTGAATCATCAACAACAGAGCATATCAAGCCATTTGAAAGAAATATGATGCTCACACACACTCACGCATACACATACAAATTTATATACACATAGGCCCACACATAGATACAATCCACACAACAGCTGCTGCTGCTGTGGCTGGGCAATGTTGCAATAATCACAAAACCCTCACCTCTCCCCCCACCCAACATCATTAAGATACAAGATCCACCAATACAAATACCAGCTACCACTCCCCTATCCCTTCCCCTTCCAACCAACAAGTCATCTCTCTTCCAACGCTGCCTGCTTTACCCAACGCAAGTGTAAAAGTTCAACAAAAATATCTGACGACGACGCCGACGTCGACAGCATCAGCCAGCGACAGCGCCGGCCGAAGTAACTCATTTGCAATGCCAAAGCTGAGCAGCGTATGGAATGTGCAAGAGTGAGTACGCTCCCTCTCTCTCTCTGTCCGGGCTGTAGTTGATCTCTTGTTGGCACGATCCGTTTGCTCTCTGCTCTCGCGTGTTTCGTTTTACATTCCAGAAAGGGTGTTGGGTCAGCTGCGCTTTCAGTTGCGTAGTGCTCAGCTGTTGATCAGCGTTTAACCGTTAAGTGCAGTTCAGACGATCAACGTCAAAGAAAAAGAAGCAGCAGCAGCAGTAAAAATATCATTTTACTGCAAAGCAAATTAAGTTGAAATAAAAATCAACTGAATACTCCACAGAGATCTACACGAAACTCATATTTCGAACTTTTTTCAAGCAGGCATCTAGAAAAGCTAATTTTATGAGCCCAGCAATGTGCACAAATTAAGATAGGAAATATAACTTGTCAATAACTGTAAACTAGTTGAACATAATTGAGAAATTTTGAAATTCTGCGTAAACACATGTTTGATTTAAGAATGACAATAAGCCGTCATTTAATATATTATTTATAATTGCTATATAATTGAGATGCTTAAGGAACGGTCTGAAGTTGATCATACAAACACCTATATATTTATGCATACATACTTCACATATATCGCAGTTAAAATTCATTTTTTTTATGATAAAATAAATGAAAAGCTGAGCTGTGTTGACTACGTGCACACAGAGTCCACAAGATCCACAGTCAAAAAAAAAAAACACCTCCACCCGAGGGCCAGTTACAGTTATTGTTAAAGCTTTAGTTACAGTTCGATAAAGTCGCTGGGGCTTGTGGGGGGGGGGGGGGGGGTGACAGCGGCAGGTGTTGTTTGAGTGATGCTCGTATCCGATTACAGTTTGAATGCGCTTGCAATGAACTAGAAAATTTGCCTGCTACCGGCAGATTCCTTCGTTCTGCAGCCGCATCAAATGAACACTGGCCATGGGGTCCGGTCCGAAACAGGTGCAGCCTGACCGAAAGATAGACAGACTGACAGACAGACACTTACTCCCCCGTCCTCTCATTCGTTGCCACTGTCCTTGTCTTTGTCATCCACTTTGGCTTTGTTTGTCAGATGAGAAAGAGAAAAAAAGAGAGAGAGAGAGGAAAAAGTGCAATAGCTGGCAACGATTTTCGAGTTGAAAACGTGACTGGCAACAAGTAAAAGCTCAGCAAGCAGATGAAAAGCGGCAACAGTGCTGCAAAGTAAAAACTACGACAATTGCAGTTATTTGATGAGTTTGCAGAGCATAACCAATGCAGTCGCCGTCGCCGTCGCAGTCGGCATCAACAACTACTATTTTTTTTATTTATTTTTTTTTGCAAAGAGAGCGGAAATTTAATGAGCAGCTGCAGCCCATTTTTATGCACTTCCCCATTGCCTGTGTCGCCCCCAACTGCCACGCTGCGGCATGTGGCATGTGTTGAGTTATAATTGCAGCTCGCTGCGCGTTCCATCAAAATTTCTCTCGAGGCACACTCGGCTTAACGCTCCTCGACGACTGCGCGGAGCACAGTAATGATGCATTTAACTGATTATGAGGCGCAAAAAACCACAAATTGCCGCTGCAACAATTTGCAAATGCCAAACTGGAGCAGGCAGCTTGCAACAAACAACTTGCAGGCAGCTTGCTAGCTTTTGTGGCCATTTAGAGCGCAGCAATGTTAATTAATTAATGGTTAATGCTTAAGGCTGAGATGCATGCCTCCCGCCCATATCCTCAATCAAATTCCATTTGCGTTCATTTCAACTTCTTGGTGCAAGTGGTGCAACACTGCCATTTATTTTGTTTATAAAACCATAACTTAAACAAAATCAAAATTAAAGTAAAAAAAAAAAAACTGGCAACTAGTCGCAAATTAAATCATACAAAAAATAAATACATCCACTTCGAGCTGGAACAAAAAATTGTCGAGGCAATTTTAATATATGTTTTAAAAAAATTTATTCTCATTTGGTCGTTAGACAACACTGTCGAAAACGGACTCTAGGCATGTCTGTAGATATTTTTATTTACCAACTGTTGCCAGGTTACTGCTACTTGCCACCCACAAACAAGCAGTGCCAGGAGGAGATGGGGGGAAGGGGGAGGGAACATTGTTGTGGGCAGGCAAATCAATTGTTGTAATGACCCAAATGGGATTTTATTCATGGCTACATAATACACTCCACACATAATAATACAGTGAAGTGTGGCAACAATGCCAGTTCTTATTGGGCTTGTACATTTTGCCACCATTTGCGGCAATTATATATATATATTTATATGTATACCCTGAACCCAATAAAAATGGGTAAACAAGGTACAATGGTTTTGCGAAAATGTATGTAAAAGGCAGAAGAAAGCATCTTCGACCCAATAAAGTGTATATATAATATTGATCCGTCAGTTCGTCTGTCTGTATGAACACTCGGATCTAAGAGACTATAAGATTTTTAGAGTATATTTTATCGTATATCCGGCGCACTCAGGTTTGCATTATTTTATCGATAACTGCCTCCGTTTCTGGGTTAACGATACATTTTTTATTTCCGATTGCAATAAAGGTCATCATTTTAAGGGCAGAATATAATAATTAACATATAATATGCATATGCATAATATTGATCAACTGCCCAAGATCGGATAAGACACACCCAAGTTATTGTCAAAAATATATTCTCAAATTGATCTCATTTCTACAGCAGCCGCAAGCATTTTCTGAATGCATAAATATGCGAATGCATGTGTGAGAAAGAGATGGCATGATATTTGATGCTAGCCTCAATTTGCTTTTGTGTGTATTCTGAAGAATCCCGTTACGTAAGATTGCCTGTGCGTGTGTATGTATATATGTATATTTCACGTATTTCTAGCCAATTAGGGATCATTTCGGGCTTTTGAATAAATGTATTCGCTGCATTCGTTTTTTTAGTTGTCAGCGCCTGTGCAAAACTTTTTAAAGTCAAATTCGCCAATATGATTACAATATATTTAAACGCTGGGCTTAGAGTATATCGTAGTCGCGCTCACTCGACTAAAGCATTCTTACTTTGTTTTTTTTACTTTTACTTTTTCTTTTCTTTATTTTTATTTATGTTAATTGTGTGCGGCAAAAGGTTACCACAACGCCCAATTCTTATAACTTATAACTGCACCCATCCCACTTTCTTCCCCCCCCCACTTTCTTCTTCACCGCACCTATCACTGTCCCCCCTCTGTTACCCCTCGCCCAACAGCTTGTCATTCCTTTATCGCCGCGTTTCTCGTCGCTGTTCGTTTAATTTTATTGCCTAATTCTCAACTTTGATTGCTGGCACAGCCCGCAGTTGCCACGCCTCCTCCATCCCACCCCAAACTCACTTTCACGCTCGTTGACATTTCTGATTTTTTGGTAGCTGTTGCTGCTGCTGATTTTTTCTCACTCTTCTCACTTTTCCCCCCCTGTTCAACTTTCAATTTGACATAATCAATTTTTATATTTATTTAGCATTTTTATGCTTTCTGTTAATGGGCAACGCCCACTTCTCATTTACTGCCACGCCCCACTTGCATTAGGCCGAATCATTTGAATGTCAGTCGTCGCCTTAACCCCTCCCCCGCATTCACCACTTCCCCACTCCTCTGCTCAATTAACATTTGTGTAAAATGTAACGAATTGAGAAATTTCAAAGTGTCTTGAAATTATTTTTTTTCAACTTTATAGCAGAAAAAATTGAGTGGAAATTATGCAAAGCAGTAAAATATCTGAACAGAAAAGTATATTTTCAAAATTTAAGCAATAGTTCATTTTTTGATTGAAAGTTTTTTAGAGAATTCTTTCAACTATAAGTGAAGATTCGCCTTTAGATTAATACAAAATTTAATTTTGGTTTCAAAAGTATTTGATTTGAAGACATTTTGAAGAATTAATAAAAGGAAGACAAAAGTAAATATAATTTGTGAAAACTGAGCGCTTGGCCAAATGGGGCAACGTTGCTCAAGAGGCAAGTACAATAAAAATGTGTGCGTAATTGAATTGTGGCATGCGTGGAGATGTGGCAATGCTGCATGGAGCAACAATGCAACAACCATTAAATTGAAGCCAATGTTTTTTTTTTGACTGCTTTGTTTTTGCAGTGCTTCCGCTTGCCATTTTTTTTTTTTTTTTTTTGGTTTGATTTTAACTTTTTGAGACGTTGACGACAACAACAATGATGTTGGGCAATTGCGGTTGCCAGGGGCAAGCTAAGGGAGAGGGGGGGGGGGGGACCTCAACGTTCTTTCATATTTGAAGCGGCAGACAGAAACTGATTGAGCTTCAAGTTCATCGCCGTTGTCGTCGTCGTTGGCAACATTTAATCAAGCCAAGAAGCCAATTGGAAGACGACGGCGTAGGTGGTGAGAAAGAGGGTGGCGGGGGCGGTGGCGGAACGCACAGCAAAAGAAAACAAAGCAAACTGTTTGTTGTGATGCTAATGATAGTTCAACAAGAGAGCAACAAGATATCGCAGTCGAGGCAGAATTGAGTGCGTACACGCGACTATCTACAAGATACAAGATACACACACAAAAGATACACACAACAGATTCAATAACATATACCTATATATATATATATATATATATATATATGGCATATGGCAGGCACTTTCAATGTTGTCCGCATTGTTGCGGGGGCGCCACCGGCATCGAAGTCGGTGCAAAGAAAGATTTATGATAACAACGAGGCAAAGTTGTATTTTTTATTTGTATTTGTTTTTCGATTTAGTTTCTCCAACCTTGCGCAGAGTATTTAAATGCCGAGGCAGATCTTTTCCGATTTAATATATGTATTATAATCCCAATCAGCATCGGTCAGAAGTTATGCAAGATTTGCAAGAGGAAAAAAATTCAAAATTTATATTTTAAAAATTTAACTAATTGTTTTTTTCGATTTATTAATTATTATAATTGTTGCCTGCACTGCGTCCCATTAGATTTGTTGACCCCTCCCCTTCTGAGTCTATAGCTCCTCCCATCAAACCCATACCCTGCACAAGTGCTAGAATCTTTGCTGGGTTGGCTTCTCATAACATGCATACCTAGGATCTAGGATGCTGCATCTTTTCCTGGTTAGGTCGACACATTCCGGATGTGGGATGTGCATCGAGGATTCCATCTCGCTTTCACAAGACCAGCATATTTTTAATAATAATTGTTTAAATTGCTTTTGGCTTTTAATTTACATACATTTTATATATATATTATATATATAAATTTGTATTTACCTTTTGTCACTAATAACGTCCGATAAACCTATTAAATCGAATTGAAACACTTTATCATATAGCTGCCATGGCAAAAATTTTTTTTCGTATTTTGGAAATTATTTCTTATTTTAAAATACTTTTTCTGCTTCATATATTAAATATTTTTTTATCAATGTGCTTGGTAATAATCAAATGTGGCACATTCAAAATAGAAAATAGCAAAATATAAATAAAAAAAATGCCTAACATAGAAACTGGAAATATTTCGAGCTGCGTACTAAAAATGCGATGTTCAATTTAAATGTCAAAAAGAGTATTTCATATATGGGGTTTTTCTATTTTTCTTAATTGGTTGTGCTGCTCTCCAAGAGATGCAGAACAATAACAATAACAATAATAATGCACCTGCAGCAACATGCAGTTGTATTTGCATTTGCAGTTGACAGCAAATGTGCCGCGCCCATTCCGCTCTCTTCCGCCCACGCCAAGACAGGTGTCTAAATATAGAGTTATCATTTCTACGAGTTTTGCCATTCAAACCGATCTTTTCGTGGATTTATTGATCCATATTGCTTTTATTGCTGTTGATATTGCTGCTGCTGCTGCCATGTTATTGGCGAGGGGCAAGTGGGCGTGTGAGTGCCACAAATATGTCTATAAAGGAGTGCGGAATTCCAGAAAAATGAATTAGAAACTAAATAATTAAGATTGTCGATCGTTCAATCAAGTTTTATGGATTTTCCATTTGTAAGAAAGTTCTAAAAACCATTTAATTTTTTATTATTTATTAGATCAGCAAACAAAATAAATTAAAAGTATTCCTAATTTATTTTTGCAACATGCAACTATTTAATCGAACCAAATTTTAACAACACATTTTACGCAATCTAAAGTCGATTTTATTAAGAAATAATGTTGCTATATTAGCAAATGAATATTATATTTTGGACATGATATTTACATTTTATATTCAAAAAATGATCGTCTTCACATCTATTTTAACGTTCGTATATGGAATTGCTTTAAAAATAATTGTATATTAATAATAATTACAATTACAATTATTATATATATATAATATGTGAAGAAACATTGCTCGACTATTTTAATGCAAATACAAATCTGCTGTTTATTTATTTAAAATTACTTTTTTTTTCTTTTCTTTTCTGTTTTTATCTTTGTAATATGTTTGCTAAGATAGTTTAATATTTCCTACAGTTTCTATTCATATTTTTTATATATTTTTATTAATATTGATATTATATATATAAATTCAGTGCATTTTTTTGTTGCCAGTCCAAGTTGCAGCATAACGAATAGCTTCAATAAATGATAATTAATGCAACTCTCATTTATTTTCAATCTTCAGTCGAAATACATTTATGTTTCGCTCTCTTTCACTCTCCTAACTCTCTCTTTCTCTCTCTCTTTTTGGTTATCTCTTTCTCTCCGCAATGACAAACGTCGCAATTGACATCGTGTTGAGCCACAAGAAAAGTTTTGTAATCGGTTACCAAATTGGTTTACTTCGAGTGGGTTTCACATGCAGCCAAAGGCAGCAGCACCAGCTGAGTTGGGGTAGTGGCAAGGGAAGGGAAGAATGGTGGGGTGTGGGAGTGGCAGAGGGGCATAGACAAGCTGTGATAAGGCAAGCAGGTGCAGCAGTGAAAATCTAAGGAAAAACGAAAGTCAACTCAACTTGCCTGCGGCTGATAAAAACTTTGGCCAGTGACTAAGAAAAAAAAAACAACACCAAGAGAGGGGAAAAGGGGCATGGACAGTGGGCAGGGGGCAAGGGGGCAAGTGGGCACCTATTTGGGTTGCATTTGCTAGCAATTTGTTGACGTTGTTGTTGTTGTTGTTGCTGTTTATTTGCTTTTTGCGGCCGGCGGCGACTGAATTCATTTGACTTTTGCTGCGTTTGTTTTGTTTGCTCAGCGATTTGTGTAGATACAAATTTTTGTACATGGCACAGATAAGCGGCGGCAATGGTTTGGTTTGTGCCCCATTTGGAGGCACTGGTCTGTATAGACAAACAAATTACAAACAAATTGTCGTTTGTCAATTGCTCGAAGAGTCAAAAACCGAGAGAGAGAGAGGGGAGGGGGAACGGGAGATAGTGGGGGAAAGACAGTAAACAAAACTTTGTTTTTGTTTACAGTGGGAGGGGGGGTGCAGGTGGTGGCTATGTGCCATGGGTCAAAACAAACATTTAATGGAACATCTTCTGCCCACTTTTGGGCAGTTCTCAGCAAACTGAACTCTGACCTCTGAGGTTACCAAAGACGCTGATAAGAACGTTGTTCGTACGACGACTCTGCCACATGTGCAACTAAGTCTTGCAACAATGTCTATCTGTGTGTGTGTGTGTGTCTGTGTGTGTTAAGTAATTGTTTTTGTTACCCTTTTAATGCTGACAAATCAAATTGGCAGATAACAATTCAGTTCGTGTAAACAACTTAAATTATGTACCAAATTTACTTATAAATTACATAATAAAAATAAATTAACAAGCAAATAAATAAACAATTTGTTTCACACTTTTTATCACAGTTTTTACACTTATTTTTTTATTCATTTTTCTTACTTAATTAACGCAAAAAGAAAACAAAGTTGAAAATACTTGTAAAAAAATTTTTTACGTTTTAACACAAAAGTTTTTCGGTTCCAACCGAATTAAAATGAAGGAACCATTGCCAAATCCATTTAATATAACTATTAAATTATTGGAATATACAAATAATTTTATCGATAACAGCCTATATTTGGCGAATATCAATACAAATTGACTTCAGCAAAAACAGTTTATAATCGATATATGCTAATAAGTTGACATGTTATCTCGATCGATATATGTATAAAATAGATGTTTAAATCAAGACATATTGAGATACTTATCGAAGTAAAAATCTTTTAAGAACTGATTTGCAATAATAACTTAACCAAGATTAGAAAGAACCATTCAAAATAATAGTTACACAATTCTTATTTGCTATCAAAGTGATCAAAAATGCTTCGCAAATATAAAAAAAAATTGGAATATGGCTCTATAGTGTTATTAGATATAGGGTTTTTAGAGTAAAGTGTTCCGAGTCCGGTTAACTACTGCACAGAGTTGGTTAATTGCTGGTTGGCTCTATGCTACCAAAACTGGCTATATACACACATATATATATATATATATGAACGTGTCTATTTTGCTCTGTCCGGTTTGGGTTTCTTAAAACTAAGAATTAAATTTCCTAAACAATTCACCCAAAATGTTTTCATCATTTCACTTTTTATTATGAAATGCCGCAATTTAATCACTCGCAAAAGTGACAAATTCTTTGTTTCGAGTGCAGTTTTCTAGAAATTGTTGTTGTTGTTGTTTATTTTTTTTCTTGGTAGCATCAAATTTATCATTTTCATTGGTAAGCATTTTATTTGTTTAATTTTTGTTTGACTTACGTGAGCTTTTTGGAGTACAAAAAGTAAAGTTTTCTTTTTGTTTTTGTTTTTGGTTTTCTTTTTTATTTTAGTTTTTTTTTTTAACGAGCTGTGCAAATTTATATCGCTGTCTCTGTCACTGTTTAATTTTAATTGCTGGTGTTAAATTATATTTACGTTTTTTTTTTGTTTGGGGGACAGAGTTCGTTGACGTCGTTGTGTGTGAATTATTTGAAATGCAACTTGGTGCATAAATTTACAATTTGTTGCAGCTGCATTTTCATAGCGCTAACGGTTTATATTCGCATTCGCATTCGCTTTCGCATATACATTTACATTCGTATTCATTTCATTCACATTCGCTGTGCGTTTGTGGATTTTAATTAAAACAAATAATGTTGATATGAAAAAAAAGGAAAAATTTATTTTATTATTTTTATTTTTTTGAAATACTGATTTTTTTCGTTTTTCAGTTGTATGTGGCTGTTGTTGTTGTTGTTGCCGTTTGCATAATGCACTCGAGCATTCAGCCAAACACTCAATCAATGCTGCACTTATTCACCCATTCAAGCACTCATTCACTCATTTATTCGTTTATTCATTTAGCAGTTCGCTGAAATTGTTGTCATGCCAGCTGTTTCAATCCCTTTTTACATAAATACCAACATACCGCCCCCTTACCCACCCACAAACACACACACACACACATACACACACACGCATATGCACATAATGATTGCATGTAAATAAAATGAAATTTACTCGAGCGTTTAAAATGCAAAACATATTGAAAGAAATGTGAAAAACAAAAAGCTTTTTTGATTTTTCTGAAAATTAATAGAAGAAGAAAGAGTAAAGCAATCGTTGTTGGAAATATTATATTTTGTATTTCTTCTCATTTTAATTCTTTCTATAAATGAAAACTACACTTGAGTCTCTTAAGTCTATTTTAGGGCATTTGCTCGTCGCGCACTCTCGTCTTTTACATTCTGTTTGCAGTTAATCAATTTTAAAGTGTTGTACAAGTGTCAAAGATTAACAGCTTCCCTTATCCTATCCCAATCCTATCCGCTGTGTTGTCACATTTGTTGTTAAATTGATTTGTTAATGAATTTAGTTGGCATTTATGTTGCGTCCACAAAATGCTGGCCAAAAAACGAGGAAAGAGCGAAATGGAAAATGTGGAAATATTGGAAAATCAACAGAACAAATTGCCTGAGATCGCTGTGAGACCATTGAGCCATTCCATTTCCATCACAACACACGCTGTGGTTTCTCATTTATTTTTAGAAAGTTAATCACATGTTGGGCAGAGCATTTAGAACGATCCGCTGGAATGGAGTATTGGAGTAGATCTTGAGTGTGGAACGAATCGAAAACAACAACAACAACTTTTTGGGCACATTTTTGTCTGTGTAATGCAGTAAAACATAATTTTAACACCGCTGATCAAGTTGTTTAAATGTTAACATTAAAACTGTCCCTCAACACTTTTTGAAAGTGTACATTTCGAATTGCAAATCATTTCTATTGATAAATTGGCATTTAGTATGTCAAAAATAATATTTTAATATTGAATTTTAAAGACAAATAACTAAACTGTTAAATAGTAAGCAAATCTAAAATATTAGATAAAGAAATAATATTATTAAAAATTAACACATAAAAATCTATTTTTTTTTTTATTTCTTGGCTGTAAATTCGAATATACTAAATATCTGCTGAGTGGGTTATCACTTAAGGATTATAAATATAGATATATTGGAAGTGCATAAGTTTCACAAAAGCAAAATGCAGTCTAAGGAATTCTATTAGGTCAAAATAAAGAATCCATTTCACTTGCGAATATAAAAAAAAAACAACTGATAATAAATACGCAAGTAAAAGTGTAGATTGAGGAATTCATTTCTTTCATATCGAATGAAATCTTTTCGTTGATAGTGACGATAATGTTAACGAATATATATCGATGAGATGAGTCAGAGTTAAATCTTGATTTGTTTGGCAGATACTACCAGGCCAGCCGCGCAGCAAACAAGTTAAATAACGTGACTCAGAGTCACTCCGTTCGTTCGTCTGTCCATCTGTCTGTCCACTTCTAATCCGCTTCACTGCTTTACAACGCTCCACATATCAAAAGAAAAAGAAGTAGTCAAGTTCCACATGAGCATTTGCACCGAAATACCAAATTGAGAGCAATTTAAATAAAAAAAAATTTCAAAGACAAAAAGAAGAAAATTTCAAGTTTAATTTACTGCAATAAATTTTGCATTTATTGCTAAAAAAAACAAACAAAACACAGGAAAAGAAAAACAACACATAAAACACAAACAAAACAAAATTTCGGGCAGCGGCGGCGGCGGCGGCAGCGCTGCCAGCGGCAAACGCAAAACGCAAAATGAGGCTGCCAAAAAAATAAACAAACAGCGCCTGCAGCAACGACAACAACAACAGCAAGCACAATTTCCTTTGGTTGGAATTGGAAGTTTCTCAGTTAATTGTTTTATTATAGTATTATATAACATTGGATAGTTGTCTGCACAAATTATCAGAGTAGTAATGTGTATAAAATGAAAGCAATTTAAAACATTTGGCAAAACACAGCGCAATTTGTAATATATCGTATTTGGGGTTTCTTATTTTCTTTTCTTTTCTTTTACTTTAGTTTCGTTTTGTTTTTGTTTTGTTTGCTTTGCACACAAGCGATAATTTTTGATCGAATCGTTTACACACGCACACAACACTACATCTCTACAACAACTAGAAAAACAACAAATAACACGAAAACAAAAATACCAACCGCACGTTGCGCTTTCAAAACTTTCGTCCGTCGCCTGTGGAACGCAAAACACAACTGAGCAAACTTACGAAGCCGGCTGACAGCAGCAGCGGCAGCAGTAGCAACAGAGGCAGCGACGCCGACAGCGAAGCTCGTGCTCGTGCTCGTGCGGTCTACTGCGTCGCCACCCGCTTACCTTTCTTTATCAACACACTCACACAAAACATGCTTACCCCAACGCACACTGGGCTTGTTATGCAGTATTTAAACGAAAAGTATTTTGCCAAATATTACAAAATTCAACCTTCACAGCTATTCTTAAATTATTATTTTGTTATTGTATATTCAGGGATAGTATTATTTTCGTTACATGCATAATGAAAAAACTTTTACATTTCACACTCTGTACAAACTAACAGAGCTTGAAGCCAATGTGCGTTTGGCGCATTTTGGTTGTTGGTTGATGCTGAGTGAGTGTGTGTGTGTGCGTGTGTGGAACGAGTTGTTCGTTTGCGCTCACTGCAGTCGCTGCTGGGCTGCCCACATTGAAGTTAGAGTTGGCGTTGGCGTTGGCGATGCTGCTGCACTGCTGCTGAGCTGCTGCTGCATGCAAGCAAATTGCGCAAATCGCATGCGTTTTTCAATAGAGCAGCAGATCGCTGGGCGTTGATTGCAGCGTATGCGTGGCATATGCGTAAGCAGCACAGCTGGCAACTTGCAACTGGCAACTACAACTGCCAATTGCAACTGGGAATTTAGAACGCATTGCAAGTCGTGCGATCAAAATCAACAAACAACTAAACAGAAAAACAACAGAAGCAACTAATAACAAACAATGCACAAAGCATCCACATTGTTTCTGGTCAACCGCATTGCAGACGCGTGCGTTATTTCAAACACATGCGGGCAAAAACTAAAAAAAAAAAATATAAATACAAAAACCAACTGTTAACAGACTCACTGCAATATTTTTCACAGTGAACGAACACAAGTGAAACAACCCTAACACCCAGGCAACACATCAACACTGCCTAACATAAGCATACACTTAGAAAAACTAAAATCACACTAAAATTATAATTTACATTAAAAAAATTTACATATATTTAATTTATTTGAGTATGTTTTATTATTAAAAATCATTTCTAAAAAGTAGAAGTACAAACCACGATTTTTGGAAAAATTCATTCTATGCATTTATATAAAAATTAAGCTATCGACAAATAAGACAAACTTGTTTAAAACTATACATTTTGAAGTTGTGATATGTAAACCATAGTTTTTTGAAAGACATAACTATAAATAATAATATACAGATTTTTTCTGAGTGCACATATGTAGATTTTGCAAAAATATGTGCATTTAAACATGAAAAGTTTACGTTGTTTTTCTTGCTGTGTTACTTACACTGACGCACAAAGTGTTGAGCTTTAATGTTTTTAATTTGTTTAATGGACTTTAAAAGAAAACTCTCATATATACGACATACATATAAAATGTTTGCTTAAATATTGGAAATGCTGCTCAAAATTGATATTGGTTGTGGTATTTCGCATCGTTATCAAAGTGAATTTTGTTTATCTGTGTAATGAACGCACCCAATTCTGCTGGCGTCGCTGCTGTTGGCCAAAAAGCTCAGCGAAGCGTGCGAAGCAGCAGCATATGAAACAGTCACGGCAAGAGAGCGTCGGCTCGCAAGAGAGTGAGTGGGAGCCAGCGAAGATCGTCGTCAGCTTGGCGCTGAAGGCGGCTGCTCTGACAAGGAAGTGTAAGTGGAACATGTGTGCGCTGCCAGCGTCTCTGTGTGAGTGTGTGCGTGTATAAAACATTGTCATGGCAACTTGAACGTGGGAGAGCCCTTTGCGAAGCTCTTATTATTATTGTTGTTTTTGTTGTTCTTGCTGTGGGCTTTTATTCTTGTTGTTGTTGTTGCTATGGCCTCGACCGATCAAGCGAACAAGCCTTCGCTCGACCAGCTGTTGCTTTTGTTTTGACTATCAAGCCTCAAGCAGCGTGCAAGCGAGAGAGTGAGAGAGCACTGGAGTTAGACAAATTTGACAAATTGCCTGAATAAGAGCAAGAACCTGAGCGAGAGAGAGTAAGAGGGAGATTGCGAGGTAGGCATAAAATATAAATCAAAATTAATGCCACACAATTATTAATTAAAATAATTAATGTTTGCGCTTAGAATGATTAAAGCGCCATGGACCCATTTACAATTTCGAATTTCTTAGCCATTTTGGCAACGTGAGGGATTTCCGCCTTTAATTACATATGCAAAGCCAGGCGCCGATAGGCAACAATGACGGGGGAGGGAATTGGCGCTGCTGGTGGGGCTTGGCGAGGCTCAACATGTGTTAGCAATTGCATTTGCTGTGCTGTTCTCGCTCTCTCTCTCTCTCTCGCATTTGGCATGTGTGTGTTTGTACACTCGTAAAAAGAGTCGACCTAAATTTTTCTTGTTTTTAAAAATAATTTATAAATATTGCGAAAAAAATTTTGAATATTTAGAAAGACTTCAAAACGACAACAACATTTAATTTATGATGTTTTTTCTTTGATTTTATAATATTTCCTTAATATTTATTAAACTAAAAAATTTAGAAAATGAGAACTTTTCTATTGTAATTTTTTTTGTTACCCAAAAAGTAGAAATGCAAATCCTAGTCATATTTTCTAGAAGGCCACAAAAATATACATATTTTTTTTTCAAAATTACTTTTCTAAATAATTAATTGACACCAAAATCATGGCGATTTGTTTTGTCAGTGTAAATGCATATATATTACACAAATTGAAAAACTATTGACAATCCAAAGACCACAGCCCACAGGCCACCCATTGACGGGTGTGTCGTGTCCTGTGGCATTATCACATACGATAAATATTTATATGGAAATGTAATGACTATTCCTTCCCAGCCCCCCGGCTCTCCATCCCCCTCAGACTGGTTGCGTTTTGTGTCTCGAACGTCGCGCAATTAATGTCACCACATCCTTTGGGCCTTATTAATGTCCTTCGGCCTGCTGCCGTCTGTTTTTGCCGGGTGTCTGGGTTTGGGGAGCTTGGCCCATTAATGTCGTCGTCGTCGTCGTCGTCATCCCCTCTCACAACGGTAAAAACAATTAATTTGCCCATAATGCAATTTATATCGGTTTCGGTTTGAGCATTCTCTCTGTCTCTATCTCTCGCTCTCTCTGTATATGTATATATATATCTATCTCTCTCGTGGTTTCTCTGGTTTGGTTGCTCATTGGCTTACGCATATATCCTGTGAAAATCGTCTGCTTGGCCACATAATGTGCATATTTGTGGTTGCTGGCGTTTGCTTTTAAGGCCAAATGATTAATTATCAAAAGGGCAACAATTCACAAAAAACAATAAGCTCGGTCACAAAATATTTTAATGGCCATTGAAACATGAAATGCAAACAGTTTAAACCAAACTCCACAGATTGCATACCTTAGCCAAAGAAATATTTGGCACTTAGCCACTTCAGTTATTCAGTTGCGGCTTAAAACATTTGCCAATTTTACTGCATAACTTGGTCAAATGAAAGGCTTCGAAATACGATTTTCTTCTGTGAGCAGCTTCACAATTGTTGATTTGAATTGCTTTCAATATTATATCCCTCTTTCTACACATTCATGGACATTATTATTATATATAATTTTACATTAAATCTTGTTTACTTTCAAGTTTCAATAAGCTATAATTTTCTCAGCTGAAATCAACTATTAAATTCTAGCAGTTAAAAATAGCATTTATAGTTTTCAAAATTGGTTTAGCCAATCAAAATAAAAATGATTTTAAAAAAGTGTATAATGATTTCTGATTTATAATAAAAATAGAAGAAATATATATATATATATATATATATATATATATAATTGATCAGCATCAAGAAATCGAAACTAAATTCGTACTTTAATTCTCTATTCGAAATGAGAATTATTGTGCAACTGCCAAATGGCTAACTAATTTTGTTAGCCAAAACGTATTAGAAAAGAAGAAAAATAACAACAAATCTGGATTCATAACTTAAGTTAAGTAATTTAATTTAAAATCTATGCAACATTTTTACAAGTCGAAATTGAAATTGAAAATATATAGATAAAGGCAGGGCAAATCTGATTTGCTGATGACAACTACTAAAAGAAAAAAATCGCTTCACAAATTACAATTTGATAGACTGACAAACTGTTGATTGGTCGTAGTTTTTGTGGCATGACGCGTCTGCAATTGAGATCTCTTTGACAAAAAATTGTGGGCAGATTACATGACAAGAGCCACCCACGAGTCGCAAGCATATCGTGGCCGACAATCTCCGGATCTCAACTCCCAGCCAGGCAGCAGTCATCTTGGGCCCATACTGTAAACAAACTGTCAAATCGCGAATAGTGTGGGTAGAGGGGGGAAGGGGGGGGGGGAGTCGTAGAAATGAGCTCCAAATAAAATGTTGGAAAAATGCTTTTTTGCTGCGGCTGCACGCATATGGGGGAAAAAAGAAGAAAAATCGAAAGATGTGGAAAATGCTGCTGTGGATGAGCAGTTGGATTTTTGACTCTTGATCTTTGGGATTTGTTTGCATTATAAAGTGAGGAGAGAGAGGAGGAAGATGACAGGAATAAAGACACTTTTGATGAGTCAAACGTGTCTCGACAAGATATCGTCGTCTGATTTTATCAGTTACAGAAACATTTCTACTTACTGACAGATACAATCAGCCAAACTTAGACAACTCACCTGCAAAGAAACATGCAAAAAAAAAGAAATGACATTAATTGAATTTGTTTTGAATATTCTGCTTAAACTATGTATATAAAAAATACAACAAAAAAAAAAATACGAAAAAACATTAGCAAAGAAAAAATAAGCTGAGTAAAATAATTAAAAACTTTACGGCAACATTTGGAAAATTGTTTTGAGGCTCCCACAGGCCATTGACGGGGTCAAGAAATGGCCATTCTAAAGGGACACAGCACTCCAAGCAAAACCACCACTCCCACTCCATCCCCCTTCACAATCCCCTTTTCCCTCCTCCTCCTCCAACTCAGGCATTGCGCGAGCAGCTTGAAAATATTTTTACGATGAAGACCCCCAAAAGAACAACGAGGCCCCAAGGCGGTGTATTGTTAGAAGGGGGTGGAGAGGGGAGGAGGAGGGTGGTGGGGGACAGGCGATAGACCTGGACTCGGACAGCACAGGACAACTGTAGCCTGTAATTAAATAATGCCCCTGCCCATTGCCGTGCAGCTAAAAAGAATGAAAAAAAAAGATACAAAAGTATCTTAGTGGCAGGCGGCGCCATTTGAAGTAGCCAACAACACAAAAAAAAAGCATGCAAGCAGAGGAAGGGGGAGGGGAGTGGGGGGGAGGCGGTGTGCGGGAAACTGTTTGCTGTCTGGCTACGAAAAAAAAAAAAAACAATGTGGAGAAAGGGGCAGCGGAACAACATACGCCAAACTATTGCTCCCCTAGGATGAATTAATAAATTTTCTAGCGAAAGTTGCCACAGGGTCAAAAGCGAATGGGACAAGAGAGCGAGGGAGAGGGAGAGAGCAAGAGAGAGAGAGAGAGGGGGAGAGCGAAAGCGATAGAGATGAAGAGCGAGACAGACAGACAAACAGCGCAACAAATAAACAAATAATCATGGCCAACAAACAATAACAAAAAATAAAAGAACCACAATACAGAAAAAAAAAACACTTGCAACGCCAATACGAAATTTTAATACTCTTACAGCAGAAAGTGGCATTAATTTGAACTCCACAATTTTTTGAATTTTTTGCTCCACTAATTGGAAATTATTATTTTAGTGTCCCGAAAAGTTTATGATATTTTTTTAAAACTCTGTGCTTGAATTTTCTCATCATTTTATTATTTGTTGTTGTTAAAAAAAATAAATAAATAAATGATATCTGTTTTTTTTTTAAGAAGCCAAAAATGTTGCAAAATTACACATTTGTTGCGAATAAATAAAGCAAGCCAATTTTATTAATTCCAACAAAAACCTTTCGGAACAAAAAAAAATATTTTTTAACAAAAAAAAATTAAACTATTTTAAATTTTTTATAAAGAACTAAAACCGTTAGTAATAATATGTTTTATTATTGTTTCTAAAGCTCGTCGTGAAAATTAAGGATTTCTGAAAAGTTTTTGGGTGTTTTTTCTCTTTTGACTGCGACAACACAATTCCATTTGAGATCCGTTAATTGATCACAAAATATAACAAATCGTTCAAATATATATATGGCCAATATGTTGCATAGCAGCTAATAAAATTAAAATGCCCGCCAAAGGAATTAATTTGAAGTCAAAATGTGTTTAACTTTTGCCGCCAGCCTGGCGATTATAATGATAAAAATATGATGGCGATAATGATGATGATGATGATGATAATGATGTTGATGGAGCCATATATGAGGGTATACACACATATATATATATATATAAATGTATATATATCAAAATATATACATGTGTGTGTGTGTGTGTGAGTGTGTGTGTGAGTGAGTGTATTTATGGATGGGTTGCTGCAAGTAACTCAGAAATGGACAAATATGGCAAATGGCAATTTACAATTTACAACTTGGACTTTCCCCAATCAAATGCGACAAGCACATAAATGAAGAATGCACCAGGGTTGCAGCACTCGGTGTGTGTGCGTGTGTGTGTGTGTGTGGCACTTAAGCAATTAAAATTTGTGCAACATATTTTTAAGACCAAAGCGATTGATTTGTTGGCCATAATACGCAAACAATTCGATTTGATGCAGTGAAATGGAATAAATATGGAATATATAGATCTATATATAACTGGGTATATCCCAATTATAATAATTTATATAATATTTATATTTATAAAATATAACTATATATTTATATTTATTACATTTTTTTTGGAATAATATTAATATCAAAATTAAAATAATATAATATATATATATATTTATGTATATATATATATACTTGAGCTTGTATTGAAACAGTAATTTTCTACACTTCAAAATATGCAATAAAAATTTAAATAAATAAATAATTGAAAGTTAAAGTAGAAAAACAAATTTGTCTGCTTGCAGAATTAGTTGCATAAACAAAGTTAAGTAATTTGAAGCTAACTTAAGCTGAAGAGTTACCACATCATTTCAACCCTGGTTGTTGCATTCCCATAAATGTCACAAAGGCACACTCACACACACACATAGATATACTCATGTGTGTGCAAGTTTTCTTGAGTGACAAAGCGCTTTTGAAGCAACTTTGGGGCGCCTCCCCGGCATTCCCTTTAACCCGCCTGACTCTCTGCATACACACACACACACACACACCCCACTAATAACACTATTTAGACCCAACACACACACACACACACACACCCCTCGACATGTTGCCGAACACAAATGAAAGCAATAAAATTATGGCCAATGCCATTTTTGGTATTTTCACACCGAGAAAGCCGCTGAAAGAGAAAATGAAATGAAAATGCGCAAATTTCGCCAAGTTTTTTTTTGATTTGGTTTTTTCTTTTTGTTTTTCCCCTTTCGCTGCTTGGTTTTCCATCTTTGCATCTTTGATGGCCCGCAAACTCAGTTGTTGCTATACGCCCTAACCACGCCCCCAACAAACACTCTGGCTCCTGCTTGCGACCCACGGCCCTTTACCCCTCCCCCTTCTTCACTGTCTTTGTCTGCCCTCATGCGCCATTTAATCAAGAAAAACACTTTTTATTGTGCAAAATTATGACAATTGTTGTGTTTGTTGCTGTTGTTGTTGTTGTTGTTGTTGCTGCTGTTGTTGTTGTTGCTGTTATAATGATTGTTGTTGGTTGTTTGCTGCTGCTGGTTGTTAATGTCAAAAGTGTTATTGTTATGCAGACAATTATAGCACGCGATAAAAATGCTTAGCTGTTGCCAGTTTAGCGCTGGCTCAGCCCCATAATGAGCCCTGGCTAAATGGGGAAATATGTTTATTAGCCAAAAAGGATAACGACTTGAAGCAGTTGGCATTTAGCAGTTAACAGCAGCAGCTGCGACCTTTTGGCCATTGTTGCCCCTCTGCCTTTGATCAAAAGCAAAAGCGATCGAGATTATTTATTTATTTATTTTACTTGGCGCACACAACAGCTGCATGCCACAAAAATAGTTGTAAACAGGCAGCGTGCGGCGGTTGGAGGAGCATGTGCCACATACATCAATTGACAGCAGTTTCTATTTGGTTGCTGCTGCTGCCAGCTTTGCAGATTACACGATCGATCTAAATAACATATGACAAATATCGAGTGCTTCACATGCGGCATGCAACTGTGCCACTGCGACGTTAAAGTGTACGCACTTTAAAATTTCGTTGATTCATTCGAAGCCAAATCTTCAATTTTTACAGCTTTTTTTATTTTGTTAAATTACTTTTTTTTTTGTTATTTTTTATTATATATTATTATTATTATTATTTTTTATATTTTAGAATTAACTTTAAGAAGAAATGAAAAAAATTATTGTTAACTAAAATCAAGCAATTTTTGATTCAAAAATGTGTCATTTAAATTTAATTTTACATACACAAATATTAAAAAATATTCCGGTTTTTAGAAAAAAAATTTCTAATATACGCAAAACATTTGATCTACTTTTTTTATGTTTTATAGAAATCCAAAAACTTGTTTTAAGAAAAATCTTTTGTGCAATTAAGTAAATAGTAATGAATTTGACATAATACTTTTTCTAAATATTTGAAGAATGTACACTTGAATAAAAAAAGGAAAAACTCGGATTTTTATTGAGACATTTCTGAATAATAAGATCAGTTCCACTTCGCACAGAAAGTGTGATGATTTTCTACATTTCAGCGCTAATTTTTGCCAAGTGTGAAATTTTTGCTGTGGCTATAAGAAAAACATGTTTTGCTCTAAAGATCGATCGATCGATCGTGTTGGACTCCAGGGCTAATGTGAAATGTCATCCATCATATTTAATTCGATTCAACACCCATGCAAAACTCCACGATCTAGTTGCACTTGCCACAAGAGCCAGCATGGCTGCACATAATTAAGTGGCACATAAACTGAGATGAAAGTTACGCCTAAAAGCAACTTGTTGTTGGCAGAAATTTGCTGAGTTCAACTACCGTAAAATAAACAAGATAGAATGCTCTAGTCGAGAGCACTCGCCTGGCAGGTACTCCCTTAGGCCAAAATATATTTATTAATAATAAAATGTTGATAAAAAAAACCGATGAATGCAAATTAAATGATTATTAATAATTGAGACTATCAAAATAATAGTTATTCAATGCAAATAATGTTTTTAATTTAATAATAATATCAAAATAATATATATAGCTTAAAAAATGAGTCAGAAGAAAATGATTCAAGTTTTTGAAAATATAACTTATGGCTGCGTATTGAAAAATCCAGTTTAGGTATTTAACTCATTTTCAATGGGTTCGACGTAGACCCTCAAGTCAAGCATAACCCATGAATCATTTTCAGCATCGGAGGCAAAATCGTGAATAGTTTAAGGCGAACTCTTCAGCACTCGAGAATCGTTCGAGCAATCTGAAGTCATTCATCTTGTAGGTCTGTGGTAGTGGCAAGAATGCAGGTAAACAGTTCCTGTTGTGGCTGTTACTGTTGCTGCAACCGCTGCTGCTGAGGATGCAAGTGCGATCGATAGATTTGTGGCAACAATTTCCTGCAATTAGCGGCAAGTGCAACAAAAATAGCCAACTGGCGATTACTGCTGCTAGCTGCAAGACGCATTTCGGCCACAAGTTGCCTATTGCCTGTTGCCAGTTGCCAGTTGCCTGTTTGCGGCCAAAGTTGCCTCAAGTTGCAGTAGGCTGGCAGTAGGCGCATTGTTGTTGTCGATCTTTTTGCAACGTCGCCTGACCCATATTTATTTTTGGCATTGCTATTTGCTTGTTTCGAGATGGTTTTTTTTTTCTATCTCTATTCATATCTCTGCCACTGTCTCTGTTGCACTCACCGAAATTGAAAGAACTCCAGAAAATGTCGTCCCAGGCTGGTCGTTGTCATTCTGATGCTGATGCTGCCGCTGACAGGGGCAACAACTGGCGCCCAACAACAACAAGAAGAAGACGAAGACGAAGACGATCACTTTAAATGCACTTTTTGGTTATTGACTTTTACAGTCTTTGTGTAACGCACTCAGTATGTGTGTGTGTGCGAGTGTGTGTCTGTGTGTATATGAGTCGCAGGAAATATGCTGTATTGTAAACTGCGCACAATGCACAATTGAAAATACGCTTTAATTAAACTAATCAGACGTTATATATATATATATATATACATATACATCAATTATATTTGTATATAATGCACAAGAGTCACCCACACAAACACACACACATACACAAACACACACACTCTGCGATATTTTAATCGGTTTTAGAAAAACAATTAAAAAAAAAAAACAATTAAAAAAAAAACAACAAAAAAAAAATAGGAATAACAAAAATATATTGTAAACAACCATAAATAATTGAAAATAATGTAAACCAAATAACGCGTTTCATTAGCGATTCGCACGCGACTTTTTGCTTGCTCCAAATTCGTTGAGAACTATTCGGTATCAATAATGATGTATCACATATATATGTGCATATATATATAATAATAATAATATTAATAATAATAATTGTGAATGCGGTGTTTTGGCGTGTGTTTCTCTGAGTTGACTGTGACTAATTAGAGACAAGGGATCGTACGCAGATGCAAGTCTTTATATAAATATATATATATATATATACATATCTTTCATCTGCATACGGTCCCTTGACTCTATATATATATTTATATATATATATATATATCTTAAGATTGCAATAAGCTATTCTTATTTATGATTAATGATTTATTTATCGGACACTTGTTATTACTCATAGCTGGGATTCACGATTTGATGCTCAAATCCACAAAGATTGTGAAATACAAGACCTATATATACCTCAAATCACCTGAAAATAACTCAACTAGTATAAATAGAACGTTTTTATAGTCTAGATAACTTATGAACAGTATTAAAATTTTTTTTAAATTGGAAACTAATCGAATTTGTGCTTAGCTTTAATAACCTGAGTCTTGGTACATATAAAATGAAGAATTACGCTTTAAGAAATTATTCTTTTTTTTAAATTTATTTAGAGACATGTCAGGGAAAAATTATAGAAGTTATGTTTAAATATCTTAATCTGAATTTTCGATAATTTGCTGTTTATGTTTAATAGATTTGCATTTAAGTCACGTTGTGTCTGTGCAATTTCAAAAGTTGAAGCTGCCACATTCTATTCGGTTTATCGCTTTTATTTTCTGAAAGTTATTTTATATTAATTTGTTTAAATTATTTTCTCCCTGAATCGAATAGAACCATAAACTGATGAATCTTATTTAAGGACAGTATAATTTCTACACAATCAGCTATTTGGATGCTAAAAGAAATCCAAAATTTCTCCATAAATACTAACAATTTAGCTGATCTGTAATCTAAAGTGAACTTTAATAGCCTCAAAAATAAAAAAGAAAAATTTGAAAGAAGCATTACATAAATTGTGAATTTCATTTACTGAAGTTGATTGTTATTTGTTATTGTTGTTGCTGGTTGCTTCTTCTTCACTTTGTCGTTTGAGGAAACAGCAAATAAGAAATACAATAATAAAACTCATCTTTTCTTCTTCTTTTTTTTTGCTACAATTTTTGCTGTGTCTTAAGCTGCTGCTTGCTCACTTGAGCGTTACCGTTAGGCTACAGGTTACAGCACACGAGCATAAAAAAGACAACGACAGCAACGACAACAACAACAACGACAACAGTTGGAAGTTGTTTGGGTCTGGCGAATTTTGCTGGATTTAAATGAATCACAAGCGATCTCTGCGCGATAGCACACATACATACATATATATATATATATATATATATATAGATGGGGGAAGGTAGAGATCCACACACACATACACACCTTGAGAGCACAAACACTTTGATTATGTTTATAAACTAAGAAAACAGCGGCAGCCTGCAGTGGCTGGATTAACGGAGATATGGTTGGGGGTGGGGTGGGCGTATGTAACAGCGACGACGACGACGACCGAAGGCGACCGACGAAGACCGACGAAGAACGAAAACCGATGCTGCGCCCGTTCACATTGAAAGTTAGCTGGTGACTGACGGCGACGCTGAAGCGACGCCTTCAGAGCCAATGGCGCACTCAAACAAACAGAGCACCAGCGAAAGCAGGAGAGAGCGCTCAACGATTAAGAGAGACACAGAAAGAGCGTGAGATAGCTGGAATACAGAGTTAATATATGCAAAGCTATTGCCGCATGCGTGCGAGGAAGCTGGAGGAATTGGAAAATGGAATTGGCAATTTTAACATTATTTTTTTTTTTGCTTCTTTTTTTGCGGTTATTGGTCAGCACAAACAGCGAAACAGCCCAGCAGGCAGAGCAAAAACTGAGTCACAGCTGGTGGCAGGTTCAATCAACTGCAATTTAGCTATGTGGCAGTCAAATCGATAAGCGAATGACAGCGCAACAACAACAGCGCAATGCAAATTAATTAGACGCTGTGCCGCATGCCGCATGCAGAAAATGGAAATTAAATTTCGCATCATCAGACAAATAGTTCCAGTTTCAGGTGTGCGGCTGTGTGTGCGGCTGTGTGTGTGTGTGCGTGTGTAATACCCCCTGCCCACCCCTTCGAGAGCTTGCACAGCAATTTTCTAGCGAGGCCAGCGATCTGGTTTCTCTGCGACTGGCGTTTGTCCTCCGCTTGCCACAAATACTTGCCACATGCGGAAATGTGTGAAAGAGAAAGCGCATAATCCAATAAAAGCATTGCAGACAAGAACAAAAACAACAACAACAACAACAACGACAAGCAACACAAACAGCAGGCGTTTAACATTTTTTTGTATTTTTTTTTTTTTGCCTTGATAAAATTGTTGACAACAAGTGCAGCACGGCCCTGAGGCATGTGGTAAGATGAAACCCGTTGCGGTCTTACTAGGAAACAAGTAGCTAACAAAAAACATAGAGAGAGAGAGAGAGAGAGAGGGAAAGAAAGAGAGAGAGAGGCATTGATCGAGAGCATAAGCTGAGTGCTGAAGCGAAACTGGAACTGGAACTTGCAACAAGATCTGCATACAAAAATCGCCATTGCCACGTGTAGAATGCAACATGAATTCAACTGGATGACAATTGACATTTAGCATTTTGCAGCTTGTCGTGAATAAGTCAAATATAAATAAAAATATAATAAAAGGATTATTTTTGCTTGTGTAAACAAAATGTTTTGCGTAAAGTTACTAATTATCTTAAAATTATATTTATTTATATTTATAATAAATACACAATCTTTTTTATCTTGCTGATAGTTGTACTTACTGATTAATTATATACAGGAAAGCATTATCTTTTTACATATTAGCAGATTTGGAAAGGAAATCGATTTAACTTTAATTTCCTATAACATATTATAATAAATAATGAACATATTGAATATGAAGGTCAAAATAGCCCCCTTTCAAAAAAAAAAAATATATATATATTTATAAATATATATAGTTTTTCGGAGAAAAACTACCGACTTTTCAAGGGCAATTCAGACAATGATCGATTAAAGATTACGAAAAACTAACGAGTTTAGATACATTTATAAGTAGTTCTTATATATTATATTATATATATATATATAATATATATATATATATAGTATCCATCAACTCTGATCCATTCTTTTTAAGGCAGATTGATTCTTTTACGGAGTAAAAGCAAAAGAATCACTTCTTAGCCAAGAAAATAGCTGATGAAGTTTTTTTTTTCAGTTTAAGCAATAGAAGCAATTTAAAAAAATTTAAAAAAAAAAACAAGAATATATTTAAAGTTTACTTACAGGGTATATTGTACTCGAAATTAATCGACTTGTCTATTTTTTATATCGTATAAAATTGCAGTCAGCAAATGAACTGAGGCCATTTCTGACAAAGCTGCATAATAATGCGAGACAATAAACTGAAATGCAATTTGGCAGCTTGCGCAACATGCATGCGGCAAATGACACGCCCATCGATGAACGCCCAACAACGTTCAACACAAAAAAGACAAAAATAATAATAACAATAATAATAAGCAAAACAAATGCGAAAGTTGCAACAATAATTAGCACTTGGCAATGGCAACACGACAGCAACAACAATAACAACAACAGCAACAACAACAACATAAACAACAACAACAATAATAACTCTCGAAATTAAATATGTGCTTAGCGGAGCCAACTAGCCATAAAAGTGATAGACATATTAACCCAGTACTCCACATTTCTCTCGGCGACGCTGAACAAAGTAGCAATTTTCAGCTTTGTTGCGTGTGGGCGGCGGCGCCGGCTGCCACAAGCTGCCAAAAAGGAGCGGATGGGAGGGAGGGCGGGGGGGTGTTAGGCTGGTAGGTAGGATGTTAGGTAGCTGGAATTGAGGGTTGAGACTGAGACTGAAGCTGAGTAAGTCGGTCGCTTGTATTGGCAGAAGTGAAGCATGCATGCCAGACACGCGAATGCGATAAAAACTGATGCCGACGTCGACGGCGACGGCGACAGCGACGGCAGTGTGGCAAATTTAGTGGCAGCCATTGCATTCAACGAGCCAAAGGAACAAACGCAAAAGTGCCTCTTCTTATCTGTTTGTGCCTCTTGCCGCTTGCTGCTTGCTGCTTATTTACGACACGACTCTGATCCCTTTCCAGCTTACAGTTTCCAATACACTTTGCAAAAACGAAAAAACCTTTTCTTTTTGCATTACAAATTGAAAAACTGGTTTATGACTTGGCTAACTTTAGCGACGTGCACTGAAAAGTAAAAATTTCAAAGCCGCTGCCAGCAAAACAACAAACAAAAAAAACTGTTGCATGCTTTTAGGCTGAAAGTTATCTGCCTGCTAAGATTATTATTCTTGGTTGGGTCGTCGGGGGGGGTTTATTTGGGGTGCGGTCACACGGTCTGCGCCTAATGGCAAGCTGATCGCATAAGCAGCTTAACAGCGAATAAGGCAAGGGGGTGGGTGGGCGGTTGTGGCACAGCCATGCAACTTCAACATGCCAAATGCGACTACGATGGATACAAATTATATGATTCTAATTTTTGTAGTGGCATGCGTAACGCGTTGCCTGGAGACGTCTCCGATCCCATGAAGTATATAGATTCTAGATAAGGCAGTATATATGTCGCCCTGGACCGGATCGGGTCAATATATTAAACAGCTGTTCTTGAAAACAATCGCTTAAATTTTTAGTTCTTGTCTGAACCACTTTTTTTTTACCAAGTTATTCAAATAAAAATCAGCAACTGCTACTAAAATTTGGACAAAATATTTTAGGCCTCGGAATAATAATAATAATTTTTTAAAGGAATTTTTTTTTGTAATTTATGGCATGCCTGAATTTTGGATTATTTAAATATATCGTTTTTGTAAGCCAAATCAATTTTTTAAGCGTCGATAAAGCTTATTATAAATGTGCAACTATATATTATCTATAATATATATTATATATATACATATAAATATATATGTATATAAATATATATGTATATAAATATATATGTATATTCAGGCAACATTTGTGTTTGGGATTACTCAGTTCAATGAAAATGCGGCACGCGCGTCTGGTTTCGAGATTTCATATCCTGCACCACCTGTCTGTGCCTGTGTGTGTGTGTGTGTGTCTCTGTGTGTGTGTGTGTGTGGAAGTGGTGTGTGTGCACGCGTGATAAATGGCTTTTATCTTTTTAAAGCACTTCAGTGCATGGCTTTTGTAATTCTTGCACACCATGGAGTTTGAGGCACATACAAAAATAAGTATAAAAATAATAAAAAAAAAAAACGAAATAAAATAAAAAAAAATAAAATAAAATGATATAAAAAAAAGCGTCGTGGAGTCTGCTCTCAAAAAATTATTCCATGTAAGTGCCACGCCCACAGCAAAAGCAGAATTTGGCCTTTCTTGCATTGTTGTTGTCATTTTTGGCGGCGGCAGCATCTGGCCAACTTGCGGCGTCTGCTTGTGCCACAGCCGCACACCGACTCCGATCGTCCCATGTCCTCGTCCTCATCCTCGTGGAGTGGCGCCTTCTTGTTTTGTGCGCGTTATGAGCAAGTTAATTATGGTGTCTGATATTTTTCTTAGACTTTTCGCATTTTGGAATTTAGTTTGGTATTTTTCGCTTTCATTTAATCGGGGCATATTAGTTCTTGGCAGCAGTTTGAATTCTACAATTCAGCTGTGAGTAAAAGCTAAGCGAGCTTTAAGCTCATCCCGCATAAATTTTAGATGTGAGGCGGAAATTATTAAACTGAAATAGTTCAATTTATTCAGTACAAAAGATTTAAGATTTATTTAATTAGACTGAAATCTTTTCTATTTGATCTATATTGATTGTGGCATAAATAAAATAAGAAAGTCAAAAAAAGCTTTTAAACTCTTTATAAAGCTCTGTTTTTTACAATCATCCTTAATTTTTGCATTTAATTTTGTTTGAGAAAGCTTTTAAATTTTGATCTATATTCAAAATGAGGCAATTTCATAGAATTCTTTTTCTTGGACGAAAGCTTTGTACAAGTTTCAGATAACTCGAATAAAGTTTAGATAAATGTAGGGTATTCCGCTAGTCGGTGCAGTGGGGCAATTGGCTGGCATGACTCATTCGAGAAACTGCGCAAAACTTTTGATGCTGCTTGCGACATGCGTCGCTGCTCCACTACACAAGTGTTGGCCGTGATGGTGGGAGTGGGAGGGGGAGGGGGTGTGCGAATGGGGGACCAAAAGGGGCAAGATTGCTAAGCAAGGCAGCAGCGTTGCTGCGCTGCCACCGTTTGCTTCATTTTATCATTAATATTTAAGCGTCGTCGATTCAATCGATTGATGTCGAGCATGAAATGCGCAAAACTTGCCAACTCTCCATGTGTGTGTGTGTGTGTGTGTGTGTTAATGTATCTGTAGCTGTAACTATATCTACTAAGTGCACGCTTGATGGACAGGGCGACAGGGCGCTGGGGGCTAGACAGCATCAAGTCAAATTGGAGTTGAATTTCTTGCTGCGCGTTTAATGAGCGAAAAGTAATTACTTAATTAGTGACTCTATCTGAGTATGTGTGTGTGTGTGTGTATGTGTGTCTGTGTGTGTGTGTGTGTGTGTGTGTGTGTTGTGGTTGTTTTCATCTTGGTTGCTCCATTAAAGTAGCTTAACGCTGATGCCCAGTTCGCATTTAAACTTGATTAGTTTTATGACTCCTTCCGTTTCCGCTTCCATTCCCCCAATTCCTAATCACTGCACGACAATGCCGCGTGCGACGACGCCTGTCGAGCAAATCAAAATCCAATCAATGGACAGTTGGCATATTGATTGTCACGACCCCTCCCCATATCTGCAGCCGATTTAAATGTGTGCCCCACACACCCACACCCACACACACACACACACACATCGCAGTGACAGCAGGCAACGAACTCGTCGCCACATCACATCAGGGGCAGGGGCATGCATCAAACTTTATGTGAGGCCAATAAAAAATCGTGTTGCCTACTTTTAAGCGCGCTGTTTTATGGCCCAACCCAGCCAAGAGACAAACTTTCAGACAGACAGTCAGACAGTCAGACAGTTTAAAGTTACCGAATAGTGTTGCCAACTTTTGTTGATCTACAAAAAGCTGTATTTTATTTCCAATAAAAATTTTCCTTTTTTTTTTTGTTAATTTTTAAACATTTTGTATTACAACAAATTAGTAACAAATAATATTTGTGTAGTACATAAATATTATGCAGCCGATAGAAAAAGCAAATCAAATTCAACTTTTTGTAATTGGATCTTTTGAACTTTGTTCATTTTTATTTAGTCAATAATTTACTGAATTATTATATATTTACTTAGTTATTTATTTTACACTTTTTTTTTTACATAATAGCAAAACCAAAAGAAGCTAAATTTAAAAGAAAGCTAAATTGGTGTCAAGCTGAAGCAGAAGAAGAAGAAGAAGAAGCAGCAGACAAGCGGCGAGGGATGACAAAAAACACTTTGCATACTTTTAAGCGCGCACATAAAATTCCACTTTTTGACATAAACACCACAGAAATAAGCGTTGCAACACCTGCGACGCGGGGCCGGGCAACAACAGCAACAACAACAACAACATATCAAACTCACAACTAACAATGGCAAGGGAAAGGGGATTAACGGGGGGGGGGGGGGGGGGGGGGTGGATGGGGGGATAGGGGATAGGGGCTGCTGGCAGTTATGTCTAGTAAATAAATAAAAGCAATAAAAATACAAGTGGCGACAGACAACAGACGACAGACGGCGTCTTAAGTAGGTAAGCAGTGAATAGTACATAAATATGCACATACATATATACATATATACATACATATATACATACATATATATATATACTTTGTAAACAATTTAAGCCAAGCTGCAAATATTTGCGGTTTCTTTTACACTTTTGTTTTGATTGTGAATCAGATTTGTCCTTGAAACAAGATCAGCTATATGTAGCCCGTTGATATATCTATATATATTTATCTACATATATTTACAGTCATACGATATAAGCAAGTATATGTGTAAATATAAATATATATATATATATTCGCTTCAACAAAGACTGAGTTATGCGACACATGTCTGGAATTTAAAATATATATCACTTATATTATGGTCTATATAAAATATATATTTTTATCTACATATTTACTGAAATATTCTCTCTTTTGTATATCGATAATCTTTTTTTGCCTCCCCAATCATTGTTGAATCATTTCACATTTGAATACCTAAAGATAATTAAATTTTTTTTTTTATTTTACATTCTATTCGGTTTTTACATTTAACATTTTATCTAATTTTATTTTTAAAATAAATTATTTGTATTTTCAATTATCTGCATATTTGTTTTCTTTTAAAATTAAATAAATAAATAATTAAATAATTTTTAATTCAATTGATTTCATTTTCAATTTTCTTTTCATATTTGTTTTCTTTTAAAGTGAATTTAATAAATAAATAATTTTTATTTTTATTTTAATTGTTTTTGTTTTCAATTTAAATACGATTTATAAATATATATATATATATATATAATACTCATTTAAATATCAAGTCGTGCAGTTAACATTAATATTCCACAATGCACTCCATAAGAGCCGGCAATAAACCAATCTTTGCCAGGATTCCGGATTACGGATTCAGGCAAAATGGCGGCCATGCCAACTGTCATATATACATATGTATAAAACTCGGGGCACAGGTTGGGGGGTGGACCTGTGGGGCCGTGGAGCGTGCGGGGTGTGTGGGGTGTTTTGGGTGCCATCGGCTGAGTGGATTACACGCACATAACAAGCTAAAGATACCGACGCGGCAGAGAAAGAAAGATCTATGTGCTTTTTATGTTGCCGTCCTTGGGAATGGCACATGGGCGCAAGGGGGCGGGGGTGGCTGAGGATGGTTCAGGTGGGAGTAAGAGTGGGCGGGACAACGTTTTGAAAAACAACAGTTGCAATTCCCAGGGTGTAAAACTTTATTCTATTACGACTTTCAAACAGCAACAACCAACTGGGAAAGGGAACAATTGAAAGTTGCGTCTTGGCCATGTTTGGCGACTTGGCAACTGAAGATGCTGCTGCTGCTGCTGCTGCTGCTGCGGCGGCTGCGGCTTTGGTTGCCAACTGTCTGTCGTTAGCCCCAAAAATTCAGCTGAGTCCCTGCGCCAGGCTTAAATGTTAGCGCCACATTTATGCCAGTTGGGATTTGCATGGGGCTTACGAGTTGCGCGGGAATTAGTTGACGGGGGCCATTCAAATGATTTAAATTAGTTAAGCGTCGCGTGTTGCATGTATAACCAAACACATATAGAGTAACATTTTGGCAGCTGCTGTATTTACACACACTTGCATCCGCCCCCAATGTAATTCATCCTTCAGACAGACAGACAGACAGACAGAGAGACAGGTTCTTAGCCATCTAAGCCAATTAACTAGCGGCGGAGCTTAGTGCGCGATGCCAGCCCTGGTTGTCCACCAATAAAGCATAGCAAATGTGTTTGGGCATACTCAACAGGTAGATACCCTGTAAAAATAATATCAGCTCCCGCTGCAATTGCTATAGTAATAGCAAAAGCTGTGCATTTTGCTCTGCTCTTTGCTCTTTTTGCTGTCAAAAATATTTGCATTTCGCTCTGCTCTTTGCTCTTTTTGCTATTGCTGTGCATTTCGCTCTGCTCTTTGCTCTTTTTGCTATTGCTATATATATATATTTTTGACAGCAAAAAAGCCATTCGTTTTGATATTGTTTTGGCTATTGATCTGTAAAACTTTGTAGCAATGGCAAATGGAAAAACTAAAAAAGAGCAAAGAGCATTTAATTGGAAAAGTTTTCTAGTTTTTCTAGTTGCTCAAATTGGAATTGAAGATGCCTAATTATATAATATAAATAGGTGACTTAACTTTAAGTTGCGTCTGTGTTGTTTCGAGAGTTACTTGACCAACTTGACTAGCAACATGCAACCAGCAACTAAATGTGTTGCTTGCCACTCAACAACCTGTGCAGCCAACGAGCTGTTTATGCCACAAGCAGCTCACCCTTAAGCAAATGGCAAAATACTGGGCACCACTCACTGGATAAAAGCTGACAGGCCACTTGACTAACACTTGCAACAATTAGGAAAATGGTTGCCAGAGAGAGTCAGAGGTGTGTGGGTGGGGGAGGGGGGGGGGGTCCGGTCGGATAAGGCTATAATTGTAGTAACAATAAGTAGCGGAAAGATGCTAATAGAAAATGCAAACAACATATTAAACAATTAAACGGAAATTAACACCAAATATATACATAAATTCGCACATTTTGCTAATTGGCCCAAAGAGCGAGACAGCAAATAGAGATAGCTAGATAGAGAGGAGGTAAGGGGAGAGGGAGAGGGAGAGGAGAGGTAGCATGTTTGGGCCACTTCATTATTATTAGGATGGGCTTGCCAGTTGGGTTCATAAAGCACAGGAACTGGTCGGAAATGAGTGCAGTGAATGAAAGATGCATGAAATGCTTGTGTAGATAACGGTAAATAGGAGCAGTTAATGAGGCACCAACTAACAAGCAGCAAGAAAACAAGCAACGAACGGAAATGTTGAGCCAAAAAAACCGGACGTGTAAATGGAGTTGAAGTTGGAGAAATGCTTTGGGTTGAGATCTCGTTGGATTCCGGGGCACAACTTAAATATGCAAGACAGCGTGCGGCTGAGCGCCAAATGTGCCACCCCTGACCGAAGCTCCAGTAGAAGCCACCAGTAACCACCACCCGTCCGTGTGGCAGCTGTGGCAAGCGACACGACTGCGAGTCGTCTTCGAAACAGAACGAAAGAAAGAAGAAGAAGAAGAAGATGAAGAAAAAAACAACCATAAACTTGCAACACTTTTACCTCATCATCGTGCGGAACGAGCAACTACGCAAGCAGTGGCAAGGAAATTGATTTTATGCAACGTCTTCGTGTTGCTGTGCGACGGCAGCAAACAGACAGGCAAAAGGACAGACAAAAATACAGACAGACGGATAGACGGACAGACGGTCGGATAGACAGACAGACGGACAGACGGACAGACGGACAAATAGACAGTATGCTAAAACCGCAAGAAAAATGGTGCCGAGAACAACGGCAAAAGTGACATAAATAAAAGCCGCGACTATAAATCTAACCCATAAGCAGTTAAAGAGTCAGCCAAAAGATGCGGCACGTAGGATTCTAGCCAAAAGGCAGTGCCCCAAACCCACAGCAGGGGCAACAAAAAAAAAAATACCGCAAAATGCTGATAAATATGTAAATAGATACAAACTTGGATTATGTTTCGACAACAAAAGTGAAAAGTGTTTTACAGAGGCTGAGAAAGGGGTTGTGGAGGGGGGGGGGGGTGTATAGATGAGTGGGAGTATAATATATATATATACATATATATATATATATATAAAGACTTTTGATTGCGGTTATCACTGTGTAAAGTGTTTTTATTTTTATTTTTTTTCTCTTCTTCGGAAATTGTATGTGTAAGTATTATGTATAGCATGATGATAAATTCGAATACACTTTGAAAACTCATATATTAAATTTACAATCGCCTTTTTGTGGTCCTTTGTACATATGTTTTACATTGCTAAGTAATAAACCCTTTGTAGTAAACGTAATACTTTCTGAAATTAGCAAATAAAATTCGATAAAAGTTTAAATTAGCTTGTAATCTAACTAATAGTTAAGATCTCAAAATTCTAATGTTTTATAATATTTATTTCGGAAAAACCAATGTAAGCATTTCTTTTTTAAATTTGAGATGAGTCATGATAAGAAAAACACTGGTTTTTACAAGTGTTTTTGAAACAGACACTTTCTGACTGTATTCAAAATTCTGCTTGTACAAGTGACTGGGGACCAGAAATACAAGATGTAATTAAATATAGGATTAAAAAATAGACCAATGAATAAAGTCAAAGAATTCTATAATATAAAAAGGTACTTTTACGGCTGCTGTCAACTTGATAAATAAATGTTTGAATCTTTATATTGAAAACAGACGTAATACTAAAGTATAGATTAAACGAGAGGTTCCCAAATATAAACCATCCCTTTCAACATGAATCGGATTACAATCTGACCAAGTTCTAAAGAACCATAGCAATTCAAAGCAGCAAACACTATGCGAAGTTAATCAATTCCTTCATCAACTGGCAGCTGGTATTTGGTTAATAATTGATGAACTCAGTTTCTATGAACATGAAAATTCCTTGCCATCTATGCCCAAACGTTAATTGCTAATTGTAAAGGCATTTTGTGAGACCAATTCGTGGTTAAACCCAAAATCCCATCTGGAGCACATTCCAGTGGTGCAGCAAACCCAACCAAAGCCAACCCACAACTCCATCCACAGCAACTACCTGTGGCCCAGCCTCATTTTATGAACCACCCACCACAAAAAAAAAAAGTAGTCGCAATCTGCCACCTAACACCACCAACCGACCATCCGCCAATATTGTTTGTCATTTGTCGTATCAAAATCAATCGAAGTACACAGAAAAACCCTAGGAGAACCAGCATAGCGAAAAGAAATGAAATGAAATGTGAAGAGAAAGTCCTGTGTGTGCGTGTGTGTGTTTGTGTGACTACTGTGTAAAACCCTAAAACCATCAAAGAAACGTTGAAATTTTATGAGCCCGCAAGGGTCACATTAAAACGCATGTTAAGCAACAACAGAAACATTGCGAACAACACTGAGCACTACAAACAAAACAAGTAACAAGTTAAGCTGTAATCGGGTGAACTCGACTCCGATATACCCTGAAACCAGCTGTTAAATTCAGGTCTGCAAATTCACTCATTTCTCAGAGCAAGCACAGGCGCTGAAGAGTAAAACAAAACAAATGCAGAAAAAACATTTATTTACATGCCCGAACTGATCCCTAATTGGCTGGCTAGAATTATGTGCAAATGCACATGCATATACATACACACGTACAGGCAATCGTACGTAACGGGTTTCTTCAGATTACACACAAAAGCAAATTGACGCTAGCATCGAATATCATGCCATCTCTTTCTCACACAGGCACTCGCATATTTATGCACACAGAAAATGCTTTCGGCTGCTGGTAGAAATGAGATCAATATGAGAATATATTTTTGACAATAACTTTGGTGTTTCTTGTCCGATCTTGGGTAATTGTTCAATATTATGCATATGCATATTATGTGTAAGAGTTGCGTATCAAATTGTGGTTTTTATTACAATCGGAAATGTATCGATAATAGAGAAACGGAGGATGTTATCGAAAAAATAATAAAAACTTCCAAATTTTAAGTTCTTATAGTCTTTGAGATCCCACTGTTTATACAGACAGACGGACATGGCTCTATCGAATTGGCTATATATCTTGATCAAGAATATATATATATACTATGGGGTCGAAGATTCTTTCTTCTGCCTGTTAAATAGAATTGCACAAAAATCATTATACCCTTTTTACCCAATTTCAATGAGTTCAGGGTATTAAAATGTCGAAGAAAGCAAGAAGAAAAACATTGGAGGAATCTCTTAGAAGGATGGCGAGGTCGGGCAGGTCTGGGCGGGTGTCAGCAGAAGGGGTTCGTTTGGATGGTGGGTGGAGAATTGACGCATCCTTCTGTGCACACGGAACTGATAAGGTCGCACGGCTTGGTACGCAATGCTTCGACTGGCATTTTAATAGACTGTTGACTGTTGATGTTGACGGTGTTTGCAGTGTGTCTGGGTTCTGGTTGTGACTCCGGCCCTGCCGGCCCTGCTGACAATGAGTCTGCAGCGGAGTGTGACCAAGTAGAGCGTGACAAAAAGTGCGACCACGTATTGGGCAACCAAGGGGGTTTCGATAGGTTGCTTGCTGGCTTGGGTTAACCATCAGTCTGACAGTGTCAAGTGAGTCTCAGTTTTGCGTTGCTTTAAGCCAAATTTAATATCACATCTTCCGGCTTTAATTCAAGCGCAACAATTCTTTGAGCCACGTGTAAAGTATATCAATTTGATTAATCAAATGTTGAGTTAAATTATAATAATAATATTATTATTGTAGAATAGTAATAGAAAAGTGAATATAAACATAGCATTATTTGAAAATAATTAAATACAAAAAATAGCCACAAACAAGTAGTAGGAAAAAAATCAGACTTTGTAAAAAAGTAGGTCACAGAAGAAAAAAGATTAAGTTTGTTTAAAAAATATATATAAACTTTGGCAAGATTTTGAATATTTAGTTGGAATTTCTGTGGGGCGATAATCTAATCAAAGAAGAGTCAAAAAACACTAGTAAACAATGCGTTTTAACCAAAATGAATTTAATGTTCCAGCCCAATGTGGTTGCAAAGGGGTTGGCCAAAGAAGCCTACCCGTTCCCCCAAGTCCAGCTTACCACACACTCTACCAAAAGCCAAGATTTTAAAGAACGAACTCTGAGTGCGCTCACAAAATGAGTGTAAAGTTGAATTATTTATAATCATAGGCAATTTTCAGGTGGAAATTATTCGATAGTCCAGCTTTGCATAGATCGGATTGTGAACTAACTGCTTACCACAAGAGATATATCCGAAAGATTACTCTATGAGAATTCTACCTAAATATTGTTGTTGTTGCCACCAGCACAATATGTGGCATAAAATTAGGGTATAGGAAACACTATCAAAGGCAAGTGCGAAAATATAGAAAACAAAAAAATCAGGCAACGGCACGAAGTCCAACCAATGGAGCAGGAGTAGAAGCAGGAACAGGAGCAGCCGGCAAACCCAACAAGTGAGTAAAAATCTAATCCATTACTCAAACCCGCAAAGGCAAAAATAATGGTCTCGGGACTCTGTCGAAGGAGTTGAAAAGGTTGGGGTTATCCTCACAAGGGGGTGAAGGGGTCGAACAGGATATGGCAGAAAAAGCGGCGTAAATCTTTTGTAACGTTTTAGTATCCCTTTTGTTGTTAGTTGGTTGCTTGGTTGGTTAGTTGTGAGGATGTTTTGAAGATGAGCTCCAACAAAACAAAACAAAACAAAACACAAAAAAAACCCACAAGCAAAAAATGTAAACGTTCAATTGAATGGCCCCGTTTAAGGATGGCCAATGGAATGGAGAGAGTGGGGTGGGGGTTTGGGGATAGCGGTACGGTTCTGGTACGTGCAGCATATGTGGCACGTCGAAGCGGAATCGACAAATAAAATTGCAATTCGGCAGACCAGTTGAATGTCATCCCGGTGCCAAAGCGTGGCAAATCGCCAACCAGCCCTTTTGTCCCGTGACACCAACTTTGCCAGCGACCATGTTCACGTCCACGTCCTCGTCCATGTCTATGTCCAAATCCAAAGTCAAAGACAACTCTGCGAAATCGAGACGTGCAAATGTTTGTGGCAACTTTGGCATCATCATCAACATCATCATTGTGCACCGGGTTCGAGTTCGAGTTCATTTTCAATGGTTCGCTTTGGCGCCTCCGATTGAGTTCCATTTTGGGGACTCACCATTTTAATTTTCTCAACTTTTGACCCAAATTCATTTGTCACACCGGCGAAGGCATCCAAGCGTCAAAAGCACCAGTGCCACCCACCACTTGTCGTGTGATTTTGGGCGTAAGTTGACCCGTTGCAAAGTTTATATAAATATCTAATAGTGCTCGCACCCAAAGGGTATCATTCCCCAATTCTTTGGTGGCTCATAAACACCCATCGAACAGCGAAGTTTGGCAACAGTGTATTGCGAAGCTAAACACACAAAACTTATGTAAAAATTAATTGAATTGACAAATTTAAAAAGTATTGCGAATATTTTTCTATTTTTTCTATCTTTTTCTTTTCTTGTGTTTTTTTTTTCTTTGTGAATTTTGGCAACAGCGTAGACATAAATATGAGCATCACTAAAAGACAGCAGCTGCTTACTTTGAGCAAAGTTACAAATTTTTACTTATAGGTAAAAAAAAGTTGTCAAAACAGTGTTTAATTTGGCTAAGTTCGAGAACAAAAAGCAAAATCATAAACTGTACAAAATATGACGTAATTTGACATTTTGCAATTTAGCAAGAAAGTAAGCATGAATTATTCATGTACTATCGAAACTTAACACTGAACTAAACCCACACAAAACTGCACTGAAAGTAAAACTTGTCAAGTGAGAAATAGAGAAATTGTCAACATGGCAAAATACAAATTGAAATTGTTTAAACGGCAATTCTTTTTGTTGATTCCATGGCCTAATGAGCTTTAAGCCAGGCCAAAACTTAATTTCTGACTTCACTTGAAAGAAGTTTTCTTGCTGTTTAATAGTTATAAAAAAAAACACACAAGATTTTGTATAGATTATTTTAATACTAATGTGCTTTGAGAGTTGCCCCTTTTTTTTTGGTATGCACAAAAGCCACAAATATTTTTGGCTGGCTGGCATTTAAGCTTAATAGTCGGAAATTAAATCAAGATTTGCGTGCTTCAAAAAGAGCGGAAACGGAAAAAGTGAAATGGCAGCTGGGCGAACAAAAAAGGGAAATTGCGAGCCGAGGAATTTGCATATTTGTCGCTGCCGTAAACCCCGAGGCCCCCCCGAGCCACCCACTGCACCACTACCAACACTGACATTTTTTGACCATGAAAATGAAAATATGTTCGAGTTTTACCAAGTGGTTTTTTGCTCTCTTTATTTTGATATTTGGATTTTGGTTTTAGCTGCGTATTTTTTGTGGCGAGACTAAGAAAAATGCGGTGTTTTTTGCGGATTTGTAAAAAGCGCAAGTGTAATTAGTGTGAGGCTTAGCGGGGCTAAACAAACTGTCGGTGAGCGTGGGCTAAAACCCCAGACCGGAGATCCCAGATCCGAGACCCAGACACAGACACAGAAACAGTCCCACAACTCCAACCGCAATAAAAACCCACAAAAAAAAAAAGAGTTCGCAGCGAGACGGTTCCAATGTGGGTTTAGCATAGATTTATACTTTTTGTTGTTTTGTATAACTATTGCTAAATTGCATTTGAATAGTAGCAGGTTCTCACAGTCAGCTGTTGTATGCTGCAACTGCAACTGCTGCTACTGCAACTGCAACTGCAACTGCTGCAACTGCATTTGCAACGGCAAATTCAACTGCCTCGCTGATAAATCGCTTGTGCATTATTTAACAGCATTTTTCTTTATTTGTTTTATTATTTATTTTTTATGTTTTTTTTTCCTTTTTTTTATTTGTTTTTTGTCACTTTTGACGTGTGAATTTAATGCGTGGTTATTTTAAAGGCCGGCACCCATGACGTATGCGTAATACGGTTACTTTTACTGTTGTGGCTGCTGCCAACTATACCCCCCCCCCTCCACCCCTCCTCCTTTGCGGCTGCTACCAATTTCAATTTATAATAACAAATGAAAACACTCAATTGCGAAACTTTATTGAAGAACATTTAAACGATTTGAAAGAGACGTCTGTGGCAACAGAAAGTATAGATATATATATATTCCTGTTCAGCAAAACTTTGATAATTATATATCGGATGGCAAAGAAATATAGATTTATCGCTGCATAAGTTATCAGTAGATGAGCTCTACTTTTGGATTGAAAAAAATTGTTAACATGGAATAGCTTCGAAAATTTTTTTTTCTTTTGTTGCGAAAAATATTATCAGTTATATTCGAAATATTGGAAAAATATATATAGTTTCTGATTACGAATTTGTTTCTAAATTTCAATCGGCAAAAAACTCGGTTCCGACTCCGAAATCAATTTTAAATTGGATTTACAATTATTGTTGAGAGTTAAGATTAAAAAAATATGGTTCTAAAATTTGGAGGTCTGATCACTTTTGAAATGCTTTGCGTTTAAATAAAGAAAATATTATTGTTTTAAAGTTTGTTTAGTTTTTTTTTCAAAACAATTTGCAATTAATTTAATAAGCAGTATAAAAAAAAAACGGAACTGTTTCTGTTAACATTTTGTCAATTTTAATGTTTGAGTTCTTCAGACAATTGTTAAATTGATTGGCAGAAAAATACGTTTATAAAATCTTAACTTTGCACTTGGTTTAAGGGTGAGTGTAATTTTTTTTTGTTATAACTTGTTGGTGGAGCAATCAGTTAGCGTATTTCTGGCCAATTCGGGTTAACAACACCTTTTGATTAGCTGTGATCAGTTGGCTGGCGTGCATGAACCTCATCAAATTTGGCCTTGGTGGCAGCTTCAAAGTAAACAAAAAAACCAAAAAAAAAACAAACGGAATATGTCTATGTGTGTGTTAGTGTGTGTGTGTGTGTTTGTGTGTGTGCAGCAAACGCAGCGAATCATGCATAATGGCTAAAACAGAAATAGTAACAAGTGCAGAGAGAAAGATGCCAAATGTGGTGTGCGTGTGTGTGTGGGTGTGTATGTGGAGGGAGTCGAGTGTGTGCTGGGGGGAGGGGAGGGGTGTGTGTGTAGCGTGGGGTGTCACTCTCAGACAGAGAGTGAGAGCAAAAGTCTTTTGATTTATGCGCAGCAATTAATTTTTTGCACATTTCGATGCCCTACAAAAAAAATCAACAAAACGGGTATATCAATTAGCTAGCTGTATATGTCAGCAATTGTGTAGACAATATATATATATATATATACTAAATACAAATTATTCACAATTTTTCCCAAAAGCTTTTACGGTTTTTGTCAACTTTATTTAACTCAATTTCTTAATGCATTCAAATTTATTTATTAATCTAGCTAAAATCATCATTTTAATTCGAAAAACTCTGCTTTTGAGTTGTCCAAATTTTATAATCTAATGAAAAAACAAATAATTTTCGGTTTTTTTTTCTTGAATTACATAATCAACGCAAATACAGATTAAATATTAAAAAAAAAATACAATGAAAATATTGCGTTTTGCAACTTGTAACTTAAAACTAGTCATTTTTATATAAATAAAAAATGTTTAAGATGTGAAGCTGATATTAAAAATTAATTAAATTAAAATACTAAATCAGAATGCGAAAGTTTATCAACAATTGTCAGTTGATGTACAAATTAAGCTAAAACGCAATCAAAATTGGGTTTTTAACAGCTTAAACCAAGTTCAAGTAATTTTGAAATTTGACATATGCGCTTAACAATTGGATACAGGGTATGCGCTAGTCGTGCTTTGCAACTATTGCTGTTGTGCACTGGATGTTGCCATGGGGAAGCTGGCACTGCCAACGACGACGACGACGATGACGGCGACATGGACATGGAACTATGCACGAGCCGACATAGCATGGTATGACACACACACACACACACACACACACACACACACACACACACACACACAGACACACAGACACACTAACACTGCGGCACATACAGAGAGGGGCGTTGGGCAAGGTGCGTTCACGCTTTGCAATGCAGCATTTTGATGCCGCTTACAGCACACAAACCAAGAGCGTTATATTTACACACACACACACTGGCACAGGCATACACACAGGGACACACACACACACACGTTTGTCATTTGCCGGTTGGAGGCCTGCTCGGCATTTTTGTGCACGGCGCGCCGGCAACAGAAGTTTTTGCGGCCAAAATGGGCAACGCTTTGGAATTTTAGTTACGCTTTGTTGCCTCTCTCTGCTGGCTGTGTGTGTGTCCGTGTGTGTGTGTGTGTGTCTGTGCGTGTGCCTGTGTGTGTGTTGTTGTTGTTGTTGTTGTTTGTGCTAAGTGTTTGTTATGATTTATATTGGTTTTATTAAATGTTTCAACAACCTTTTGGCAAAAATTATTTACTGCTGCTGGCGAAACACGCAATTCTGAGCACATGAAATGCGACAGCCTGCCTGAAGCGAGAGGTGTGTGTACGTGTGTGTGTGTGTGTGTATGTGTGTGTGTTGTGGTAAGTGGGCGTGCCAGACGCCACCCCTCCCCCCCACCCAACCAACTTAGTGACAAGCAAGAAGAACAAAACGCTGCTGTGCCTGGTGGCCACTTGAGTCGCTATCAAAGCCATCATCAACCACCACATTTCCGTCCACTTTAAGTTTAAACATGGCACAAACGCGTGTGGTTAATGAGTTTTGGCAACAGCACTCAGTGTGCAGCCAAATTGCCAGCTCCTGGACAGGTGGGGAGCAGCTGTGCGTCAGTCAACTCTAATGCCAGAGATCACTTAAGCTGCCAGAGTCCCCCAAAGGAAAACGACACATTTCTCAACACTCAACAAAAGCGACAGCTTGAATGCTCTTCATTCACAAAACTCATCAAGAGTTAATTGATTCTTCCATATATATATATTCTATATCTTCTATATTATATATTCTATATTATAAATCGAAATGAAAAACTATGAAAACTTTTTTGGCTTTTTCAGTAATAATTTTTACATTTGACGCAAGCAAAAGAAAACGAAAAAAATCCATGTAAGAAAATTCAAAATATAAAGAGAAACTTTGATTTTTTTTGTCTTGATAAATGTATAAATATAATTTCTAAATAGATATTTAAATATAGATAAAAAAAAAAATAAAAAACTTTTATTAGACGATTTAATTTAGCCACATGCCAAATATGAATATATATTTTAGTTTAAGTTGCATCATTTTGTGCAGCATTCAACTGGGTTCCATAAGTATTTATCACTTTTTATAACAGCATTTGCGTTGCATGCAACAAGCAATACGCTTTCGATCGACTCCTTTGCAAGCTGTAGCCAAAAGTGCTGTGTGACCATTATTTCATATTTATTTACAGTGTCTAACTACTTGGGACGATGACATCGTGGACATTGAACAAACACACACACACACACAGACACACACACACACACAGACACACACACACACACACACACACACATAGACACACACACAGCTTAGGACAATATCCTTGTCGACATGCACGTTTTTCTGACGGCTCCAAACCAGACCGTGAACACTCTTCTGTACCCCGTCCCCCCCCCCTCCATTCACCCCTAAAGATCTTCTCTGCTTCTTGTTGACGCTTTCTTAAGTTGTTGCGCCGAAAAAAAAAAGGCAATGTTGAAAATGAGCACAAAGTGCTCCAAAAAGTCGCCAAGTCGTCGAACAATGTCTTTATCTCTCTCTCTCTCTCTCTTTCTCTCTTTCTCTGCCTCTTTCTCTGTCTCTGTCTGTTTCGCTGTCTCTTTCTCTTAGAGGCACGCACTTGAATGACTTTTCATAACTTTATAAAAGTTTGCACAATAGAGGAAAGACGATGACGATGACGATGAGGATGAGGAGCTCGCCGGAATACATCCTGAGCAGGTTGAGGTGGAGCAGCGACAATGAAGACCTTGCCTGACAATAGCCAAATGAATGGCGACTAGCTGGAGTGTGCTGGTGTGCTGGTGTGTGTTGCTGGTGTGTGTGTGTTTTGTTCATTGAAAGTTTTTACTTGGGTTTGGGTCAGCATTTGCCTGGCACGTTTCCGCTTCCGTTTAGCGCCATTTGCCTGCAGTCTACACACTTGAGCATAATGAAGATTTTTGCTAAATTGAAATGTTGTTCGTTGGTTGTGCACCAACCAACCAACCCCTCCCCCCCTCCCTTCAGTGCAACCACTCACTTTAAATGCCTTTTGAGTCACTTTCACTTTATGACTGCCGCCGCTGCATAAATATGAAAAATGTTAAATTTAATATGCAATTTACGTCAGCTCAAAGTTTTTTTTCTCTTTTCTTTTGTTCTTGGCCAGATTGAGTGTTGAGAGGGGGGGAGATTGAAAGGGGGGAGGGGGGAGGGGGAGGGGGGGGGGGTGTTTCAAACCAAGACGCTTTCACAGCTCCCAGTGCTCAGTTCTAAGCTTGGTTGTCCTTTCAATTTGCATATTTCCAGCTACTTTTTTTTGGTTAGCTCTTCGAAGTTTGAGTTTTGTGTTTCGTTTCGTTTCGGTTTTTTATGTCTTTGGTCATTCTTTGGGTATTTTGGCACTTGGGTTCTATTGTCAGGGGAAATTTGTGGCTGTGCATAAGTGAATAGATTGTGAATGACTGAATGAATGAGTGTGCGAGTGAGTGAGTGCCTGAGTGAGTGCCTGAGTGAATGAATGAGCTCAAACTGACAGAACTTTGCGTCTAATGAGACGCTTCAGTTGATCTGTTGACCAAAAGGCTGCTGTCAATTTTATAGCTGTCTGTTTAATACTAACCATAAACATATTTCCACCTCCCCCAAGCCCCCCTCCTCAACCCACCAGCCTCATTGCATAATTGCGAAATTTGAGCTTTCCCAACGTTTCAACTGAGTTGTCAGTTGGCTTGAATATTGTTCGTTATTCGTTGTTCGTTGTTTGAATGATGAAGTTTTAACCTCGATATGAATTGACTAACTGACAATTTGATTCATTGAGTGAGTGACAGTTGTATGCTAAATATGATTGATACGATTGTCTGTTAATGCCACAAGCGTTAAGATCATCATGCAGCAAAATTCATATGAATTTTCGATTGGCATTTGGATTTGAATAACATTCGAGTCAATTGCTCGCCAAATTGTGCCTGGCATTGAGTGCTCTCCTCTTTCTCTGTGTCTATGTGTGGGTGTGTGTGTGTGTGTGTGTGTGTGTGTGTGTGTGTGTGTGTGTTAGCCAAATATTCAAAGGTTTTGGCTTAGCAGAAGGGAGCCACTGAACGAATTTACAACTTCAAGTGTCGAACTGCCAAACTAGAAACAGTCAACAAAAAGATAGCAAAATATTTTCCTTGGTTTATGCGAAAAAAAAACGCAGTTAACTAACTCAAAACTGTCTCTTAATTTATATTATTAACTCATTAAGTTTATATGGAATTTAGTTAAATCTAACTCTGAAATTAATCAAAAAAATCAACATTTTTCGAACTAAATTCAAATTACAAAAGTTTACTTTATTTATGATTGCAGTTTTAAAACAATCTTTCAACCGATTAGTGCAACATAGAAAACAAAATATAAGTATTATATATAGTCGAATATCGTAGAAAGTATTTCGAACTTCAAATTACTTGAATATTTATTTTTTTTAATTATCTACTGAGCAAATGTCTAGTCTACAAATAGTTGATTTCAAAGCAACTTAAACAAGAAACAGGAACACAAAGAATCACCACACCCACATAGACACACACACACACACAGACTAACACACACATAGACACACACACACTCGTACACACATTAATTGTCGCACATGATACTTAAATATTTATGCATTTTGATTAATTGTCGCATGCAGCGCTAATTAATTTGATTAGGCGACGACAAAAAGCACAAATTAGTTTGCTAACAATGCAAACAACAGCAACAACAACAACAACAGCAACAACAACAACAGCAACAACAACAACAACAACAACAGCAACAACAACAACAGCAATAACAAGAGCAACTTCTGCTAGATTAGGCCTGGCCAACAACAACAACAACAACAATGGAAATAAATTAATTATGTTAATCTGTTTACATGTCAACGAGCTCGAAAAAAACCACATGCGGCGGGGGCGTGGCGGGGTTTGGCGGGGTGGATGGGTAAGCAGTTAATAAAGCAAACACCTGTCGCACTGCGGATGGCATTTTGAGGCGACTCGACTCGAGTTGAGTCGAGATTGGGATTCCACCCATTTGTTGCTCATACGCATCGTTGAATTCGCCAAGTGGGCAACAACTGAAAAACGCGCAAATTGCTGAAAAACTTTTGCGATAATGATGAGCCAAGCGATGAGGATGATGATGATGATGATGATGACGTCGTCAGGCGTCGTCAGGCGTAACTGTCAACTCGTCTTAGACGTCATCAATTTTGGTTGCCCCAGCTCCGGCCCCGTTCCCAGCCCCAGCCCCGGCCCCGGCCCCGCATGACGACCGCAAAAACACTTTGAAGCAAAAAGTTTTATGCGGCTGCAAAGTTTATATGTGTGTGTTTGGTTGTGTGTGTGTGTGTGTGTTTGTTTGTTTTACAGTGGCTTAAAACACATTAAATAACAGTTGAAAATTTCAACTTTTTAAAAGTTCAACTTGCAAATGCAATCAGCATGCAACGTTAACTTGCCGCATTTCATTGAGTTGCATGGCGAAGCCTTACAAAAAAAAAAAAAACTTAATATTTGCAAACTAATGCAAAATGTTAAACAGCTTAAAAGATAAAACAAAAAATCAAAAAATAAGTAGAGATCAATTTAATAAAATTAAATGAAATACAAAAAGCAGATAAAAGTGAAAGCAATTGCGAAATGTAAAAAAAAAAATTGAGTTAATGCAATAAATAAATGACAAAAAATGCGTTAAGAGTGAATTATGAATAATTCAATTCACAAGTTTGGAGTAGAATTGAATGTGTCTATATTTATAATATAGATATTATATATATAATTATATATATAATCTGATCTTTAACATTATATTGATATTTCTGTTCTCTTTCTAAGTTGGAGAAATATGGATAAAAATGGAACATAAAAACCGATTTTTTCTCTTTATTTCACCAACTTCTTTTTTTTTTTTTTGAGTATATTTGGATGTGTATATATCTATTAAATCTGACCTTTTTGTATTCACTATCATTATATAGATATATCGGTTCTCTTTCGAAGTTAAAGAAATAAATAAAAAAAATTTGAACATAAAAAACTATTTTTTCTCATTATTTCTCCAACATTCTACATCTCTTGGACTATATTTGAATGTGTCTATATCTATTTAATCTGATCTGATCACTATCATTATATAGATATATCGGTTCTCTTTCGCAGTTGATGAAATAAGGATAAAAAATGGAACATGAAAACTATTTATTCTCTTCATTTCTCCAACTTTCTATAACTCTCTCTGCATTTACCTCTCTACCTCTACATCTACCTCTCTTTCTCTATATCTGTATTTCTCTACCTATCTCTCTCTCTCTTACTCTCTCTCTCTCTCTCTCTCTCTCTCTCTCTCTCTCTCTCTCTCTGTGTTGTATGTGTGTTATTTACCTCTTGTCTCACCATCTGCTTCCCTTCGCAGTTTTAGCTATTCTATGTTTAATTTTCCTCAACTCTTCCAACTTTTTAATTATCTCTTATACAATTTGCAATTTGAATACCCCTGCTGTCAATTATATATATATATATATATTGTGTATGTTTGAACCACTGTGCCATCATTGTCGCTGATGAGCCATCGTGCACTTTAAGCAAATTAGTTACGCAGCTCATGTTTGCTGGTCCTGTTTGCTGTTTGCTGTTTCCCGCAACCCCTCACCCCTCACCCCACATATATATATATATATATATGCATGTGTGTGTGCATGTGTGTGTGTGTGTGTGTGTGTTTATGTTGGCAAACAATTTTAATAAATAGCTAAAGACACAAAAGTCACAACCCTTTGTAGCGGCAAACTTGGCTCTCAATCTGAGCCCCCCCCCCATCCCACAAACAGCCCCCTTTCCCATAGTCAGTTGGTGGTTTTTTTGGGAGTTTCTCTGGCTTTGCTCGGTTGGGCTGCTTTGCTGTGCTGTGCTGTGCTGTGGTGTCAACAAGCCCAACCAAAGTGAAGAAGCCATCGTCATCTTGGTCGTCATGTAGATATTCATATTTACTTAAGTTTATGGCTCGTTGTATTTGTTCTTGTCAAGGATATTGCTGTAAATTGTTATTGGTTGTTCATGTTGTTGTTGATGTTACTGTTGTTGTTGTTGTTGTTGCTTTTGTTGTTGGCCACATTCGCTTTTGCGGCCAACCACATAAAATATATAACACTTCATTTTAACATATTTGCCAGGGCCCGCCCCTCATTTGTTAGCTGTTCTGTTGTTTGCTGTGTTTTTTTTGGCCAAATGTCTTGAGCCAAATTCATGTGACGCCTACGACGATTACCAAATAACGAAATAACAACAATAACAACAATAACAACAACAACAACAACAACAACAATAACAGCATCAGCAGCAGTAGTAGTAGCAACCATTAACCGCGACGAGGGTCTTGAATTGGTCTCTTCTAAATGGTCCTGCTGAAATTCAGTTGAGGGGGATGAGGAGGAAGTTGGGGTGCGGATGGGGGGGGGAGTTGGTAGGCGTGTCCGTTTTATAGTTTTGCTGCCTCGTCTGCCGCTGACTGGCCTCATAATTTATATGCTAAACATTTGGCGCTTATTTGGGGATTACAAAAATATTTTCTCTGTTTAGTTTTTGGACACATTGTGTAGGGGGGTTGAGTGTGGAGAGGGGGGAGGGGTGGGCTTGCATTGAGCAGTTGCTTGTTAAACAAGCCAAGATTTAGCAGTTGGCTCAATGCCCCCCCCCCCCAATCGATTATGTTAGCTGTCAAATGCAGTTGCCTTTTGACCTTTTGCAAGTAAATATGAAAAAAAAATATCAGCTGAGAGGCAACTAATGAAAAGTTTTGCTTGCCACCATTTCAAATTCCAAAAGAGTTGCAGAAAACACATAATACGGGGTTGCAAATTATCAGCTTAATGCGCTTATCATAAAAATAGAGAATATATATATATATTATATAGGAAAAATATATGTTAGACAATAATATAGTAAATACTTGGGAAGAAACTAATTGAAAAATTATAGCCTAAACAGATCGACTATTAGTTATACAGCTAACATAGCAAGTTGGCAGATATTACTATGGATATTCAGAAGATACTTAATAAAATAAAATAAGTTTGATCTGATTATGCAATGCACGTTTTGGTGCTACGAACTGAGATCTCTGGGATCGATTTGTTTATACAGACAGACAGACGGAAATGGCTAAAACGACTCTATAGTTGATGCTGATTTAGAATATATATATATATATATATATATTTGCAGAATTTCACTATGCACTTTTCTTACTTCTCTCATTTTTAATGGAACAATCATCTGCAATTATTTTTATTTTATTTATATTTATATTTAAATAATTACTAAACCAATTCGAGAAAAATATAAACTAATAATAATAATAATAATAATAAACGAGAAACAAAAATTGCCCACAACTTGCAGACTGTAAATTTTAACAATATCTAAATTTGATATGGATAAATTTATAAACAAAAAACTTACAGCTACACATTAAGTAACTAAATATGATCAACATTGACATAAAAACTGCAGCAAAAATCCGACAATATTTCAAGTTTCATCATATAGATTTACAATTATAATACCCTCGAAAAATGTGTACAAATCAGAAATGTGTGTAAACTATTCGAGGGTAAATAACAATAAAAATCACATTGCCAATCTACATAAAAAGAACAAAATGCATTCTTGAATATATATATATATCTATATATATATCTATATATATATATATATATATATATATAGTAGTTCAAGGCAAATTAAGCGTACAAATTATCCTAAATGCAGAGCGATACATTTAAATGAGACGTGTAATTACATGTATTTAACTACATAAATGCATTAGGAATTCTCCATTGTTCTCTCCATTGCTGATTCCCCTGCAGAGTTGCAGAGTTGCAGAACGACTGGATTGACTTGGGTAGACTGGCAGTGGGCACCTGGTTTGCCATTCGCATGAAGCGCTCAACGATGCATGAAACATCGACACAAGTCAAGCTGCACATATATCTATGTGTGTGTGTGTGTGTGTGTGTGTGTGTGTGGGTCTGAGTCATGGCAACACCTTCCTGGGTCTATGCCCGGCACAAGGTCAAACTCATCCTCAGTTGCCGTCACACTGCTCAGCTGCTAAACCAAGTTCCACGTATTCGCTGCCCACATGGAACTGCCCCAATGCCCAAAATTATCATAACAAAATACAAAAAAAAAAAAAAAACATCAACAATAGCAAATTAAGTAAAAACATACACTCAGCAAAAAAAACGCACACTAAATTGCCACACTTTCGCTGTTTGTGATTATCTAAAAAAAACCAAGTTTTTTTTTTTAATTTCAGTACTAATTTTTCGATTCGAATTTTTTATAAGTTTTACTTGGATCTGAATAATAAGTATTTCAATATTTCACATAAACAAACATTTCAGGCGGTTTAAAAAATCATATAAATTTAATCTGAAAACACTTTATACATATATATATATAAATATATAATATATAGTTCCTATTGTATGTAGCACTAATTAAAAATATGTCTAAAGTCAAATAAATTATAAATGGAATACAAATAATAAATATAAACTGCAATCAAAATAATAATTAAGATTAATCAAAATATATATATATATATATATAAAATTGAAAAAAAGGGAATGGGAGCTGATATATATTTAAGAGTGCAAAGGGGTTATCAAAGGGATTATGAAAATATTGCGGATTTTGCACTTGTTTTTATTTTAAGCTCAACTTTAATAAAAGTGCAAAAATACAACATTTTTTAATGTTTATATATATATTTATATATATATATATATTTATATATATATATATATATTTATATATATATATATATATTTATATATATATTTTTTTTGTGTCCCTTCTGTGAAATGGAACACGCTGTTATTCTGGGGCAGCTTAAAAGCACTTGGGGCACTTACCTGCGTTGCATATTGTTCAGCTGAATTTGCCTTGTGGTTGCAAGTCGACGCTGTACCGTTATTCCGCTGACTGCGCTGCTGCTGCTGGTGCTGTTGTTGTTGTTGTTGCAGTTGTTGCTGTTGTTGTTGCTGTTGTTGTTGTTGTGGCTTGTGTTGGACGTCTTGTTGCGACACCAAAGTGGCAGCTTCTGCAGCTTCTTCACGTCCGGCGAGAGTCCAATGATGCGCGTGGCCGCAGCGCTCGCACTCAACGGTGACGTCATATTGGCCAATTCACTGGCATCCGTATCAACATCGGTGTCCAGCAGCTCCTCATGTTGCTGTTGCTGTTGCTGTTGCGGCTGCTGCTGTTGTTGTTGCTCGCTGCGCAGTCGGCGCAGTGCTGGACGACGTTGCGACGACAATTGCGGCGGCGACGTTGTTGATTTTGCTGACAAGCGGCGACGATGAAAGCCATTCAATTGTTGTTGTTGTTGTTGTTGTTGTAGATATGTGGTTGTTGTTGTTGTTGTTGTTGCTGTTGCAGTTGTTGTTAATAATCTGCCAGTTTTGACAGGTCTCAATCTGATATCAGTTAGGCATTGTGTGCGTGACTGTTGCATGTTAATATTATTGTTGTTGTTGTTGTTGTTGTTGTTGTTGCTGCTACTGTACTTGTTGTAGTTGTAGCTGCTGCTGCTGTTGTTGTTGTTGTTGTTGTTGTTGTTGCTAATGCTTTTCCAATGCTGCAGCTGTAATTGTCTTGAATGTTGTTGCTGCTGCTGTTGGTTTATGGTTGTCGTTGTCATTGCTGTTGTTGCCAATGATGTTGTTCTTGTTGTTGTTTTTGTTGTTGTTGCTGCTGCTACTGCTGCTACTGCTACTGCTGTTGCTGATGTTGTTGTTGCCGCTGTTGTTGTTGTTGTTGCTGCTCCATGATTTGGCGCTGAACGCAAATCATTTAGCATCACATCCAGATCGCTGGCCAAAGAGCTGAGCAGCTGTAAATATTGCAATAATTAATAATGTGTTCTAAAATATTACAAATAGATGAAATGTTTCAAATTCTTTTTTCAATATATCTATTCTGGTGAAATCGAAAATTTTAAATTGAATATAAATCACATTGCCTACATGATGCACGCCTCAAATAAAATAGAATTTCGAAAGCAGCTAGAGATTATTATTTTGAATACCTGAAATTCTTAAATACTGACAAGAAAAATCTCAAATTATGAAAATGAGGGAAATTTTTATTTTTGTGTATATTGTGTCGAAATTGTGTTTATTCGATGCTTTTATAATATCGATCGGTGTAATTTAAACCTCAACTGAAACGAATTCATTTAATAAATGTAAAAAAAAACAAAGATTAAAATTATCTGAGGAACTAGTTGGCAAATAGAAGCAGACAGGCATAATTAATATATATATATTTATTTATATATTTATATATATATATATATATAACCCATTGCAAAGGTTTTTCAAAAGTGTCGAGTAATTCGCTGGAAAATGACAAAAGCGATCAGAAATGATTGGTAATCAAGTTCTATGCAAATCTGTCAGGTTTGTGGGTTAATGAACGGATGTCTCCAGCACCAATCGACTTGACACGAACACAGATACACTAACAGATACACTGACAGATACACACACAGATACACACACATATACACTCACATATACACTCACAGATACACTAACAGATACACTCACAGATACACTTACAGATACACTAACAGATACACTCACAGATACACTCTCAGATACACACACTGATACACTCACAGATACACTCACACATACACACACAGATACACACACATATACACTCACATATACACTCACAGATACAGTCAAAGGCAATCAACTCCTGCTGACGGCTCAAACTGGCCATGGGACGCGTTGTCATCACTGATTTTCTTCCAGTTTAATGCGTTTTCTCATATTTTTTGTGCTTTTTATACACTGTTACCGAATGTATTCAGAGTATATTGGATTTGTGTAATATCCGTCATGCTGTCTCTGTCCGTCAACTATTTGCGACACCTCTAAATCTGAAGCATTGCAACATGCAACAAAATTGGTTTGCCACATCTGGATGGCTTGGAAAACGATAAAATGAATAAGGCCACAGATCTACCACAATTTTAAGGCTACAATTATCAAACTTGGCTGGTGGGTTTTAAGGCAATGTCCTTCAAAGATTGACAATGCCAACTGCACCGCCAGCAGGTGCACGGACCAAAAAACTCGGCATTAATTAAAGCTATCAAATTTGGAAGGTATAATTAGTAAATAGTAATTAGTAAATAGTAATTAGTAATTAACCTGTAACATTTTGTAAGTATCGATAGAAAATTGTATAGCCACGCCTACACCTGCCCCCATAATCATAATCTTAGAAGTTTATTTGTTGAAATCGCATATCTCGCACAATTTTCAAGATTTCAGAGTCAACCAACTTGGAAGATAGCTTGCTCGGTAAGTGCTCTACTCTAATTGCTGGACCACGCCTACTCACGCCCCTACAAACGCTGAAACATATGGATAGAGGAATTTCCATCAAAGATCAGTATTTGTTGGCCAGTTCTGTGGCAACTGTTATCAGATGACAATAAATATTAATCTCAGAGTATTTGGCAGTCGGCTACGCATTGTTCTCACTTGTTGTTGTTATTGTTGTTCTTGTTATTGTTGTTGTTTTTCTTATTGCTTTTGTTATGTTCTTTCGATCAGTCTTGCCAAATCATGCCCAAGCGTCTGGTTGGCATCCGTGAGGAATTTCCGTTACCCAAAGCTGGCCCAACTAAAGCCCAACTAACTGATTGTTGCTGCAGTTGCTGCCTGTGCCTGTGCCTGGGCCTGGGTCTGGCCCGAACTGGTCTTGACTTCCGGTGCCCGTTGGCCGGTGGCATCGAGTGGGGAGGCCTTGACGAGGCTGGCGATATTGCAACGCCTCGAATAATTACGCGCCACTCTCGCCTCGACAAATGTGGCCAATAATAATCATATTAATAACTGGTTTATTGGGGGCCGTGACCGGGGTCGGACTAGCAAAAAAAAAAAACCAAAAAAAAAAACCTAAAAAAAAAATGTTGCATGTGCAGCGTGCAACCACCAAAAAAATGTATACGTCAAACCGGCTCCCACGCTCTGTGCTAATTTGAGTACCACTTCTGTTTCAGTTCGTTTTCAATTGACTTCTTTTATTTTATTTTATTTTTTTTTGTTGTCTTCGACGTTGCGCATTTATTTATTTATTTTTTTTACATTTTTTTTAAATAAATATATATTTTTTTCCATGTTTTTGCTGCTGCTTGTTGATATTAATAAAAAAAATTATTCAACAGTTTTTGGCCTTTTTATTTTTGGCTAAAAGCGAGCTGTATGCAAATTTTATGTGCCAAACAGAAGTGGAAAAGGCGAATTTAAATCGATTCCATTTATCTGACACAATTTTGCCCTACAATTGTCCATATAAATAGCTTAGCTTTGGCATAAATGTCGCTTTATGGACAGATTTTTATTTGGGTAACACTGAAGCAAACAATAAAAAAAAAACATTGCTGAATAAATCGAAAACAAAATGCAGCTCAACAATTTTTTATTTTTTTGGGTTTTTAACATACTACAAATGTTGGTCATTAGTTTCAAGCTGTGATCCAATTTACATTATTTTATCAAGTTTTTTGCTTAAGAAATAATTCAGAATTAATTCACAAATTATGTTGTTTTAAGCCTAGTTTTTTTTTTTTTGACAATTAAAGAAACTGAAATTAAATAGGAAGTTTTTTGCACAAAAATTGTTAAGCAATTGTTATAAATTAAATAAAAATAGCTATTTATTTATAAACTATGAATTTGGGTTTAGAATTAATAATGTTATTAGAACGTTATTAAAATATATTTGACAATTAGTTGGCAAATATTCTTCTTATTTGTTGGCCAGGCTAACAACAAATTTATTGTTCTTGGTAATTTTGAGAAAACAATTCTCCAGTAATTTGATATCTTGCAAACGTTGAACTATGCTTAATTGGCTGTGTGTGTAATTTGCTCAGGTTTAAGTGGTAAAAATGAAATGAGGCACACGTGTTGCAAGCAGCTTGCACTGTACGCATACGCCTCATTTCGCACTTAATGTGCAGCGTGCAGTGTCGTTTTAAGCATGCATACGTAATATGTATGTAAATGTGAAGGAGAAAAAAGGCCTTAAACACATGGATTAGCGTGTAATGTGCAACACACACACACACACACAAGCACACACAGAGAAACACACACACAGACACGCACACCCAATATGTAGACAGGCAAGCCAATTGAGCAATTGCCACAGCAAACAAATTCAAATTGAAAATGTGGGCAAAGCAGCGCAAAAAAGCAATAACAACAACAACAAAAAAAAAACACTAAAAAATAAAAGCAAAAACAATAAAAAAAAACAAAAACGACAATCGTCGAGTTTCTTGTTTGAAGTACAAAACCAAACTTCAATTGGCTGCGACTGCAATTTCAATTTAGAAATCATACAGCAAAAAAAAATACAAAAAAAAAATACAAAAAAAAATACGTATTTATTGTAAATTAAATTAAACGTTCGCTGGAACGACGACAGTGGATATGGGACAAAAACTACAACTGGATGTTGGATATGGAATACGAAATACTGAATACGAAATATTGAGAGACTGGACACTTGGACACTTGGACACTTGGACACTTACCGCAATGGCATCCATCACAGCATTAACCATGTTTAATGTTGCTGCTGCTGCTTGTTGCTGCTGCTGCTGCTTGTTGCTGCTGCTGCTGCTTGTTGCTGCTGCTGTTGCTTGTTGCTGCTGCTGCTTGTTGCTGCCGCTGCTGCTGCTTGTTGCTGCTGTTGTTGTTATTATTATTTCGTTTATGTTGCGCTCTTCTTATGATTTATTTGACAGTCATGCAAACATTTTGCACAATTTCAATTCGCCGCTGTCGTTTTTCACTTAAGCCTCCGCTTCAATGTCCGCTGTTGCCGCTGCTGCTGCTGCTTGCGCCTCTGCCACTGCTTCTGCCACTGCCTCTGCCTCAGACTCGGTTTCAGTTTCAGTTTCAACTTCGCGTCCTTTCGCGTCCCGCGCGCTTCTCAACTTGAAATCTGTTGACATTTAATTAACGTGCTCGATTTGCTTATGCGGCGGCAGGTGGGCAGTAGCATGTACAACACACACACACTTACACACACACACACATACACACACGCGAAGCGATACACAGTGATAGAGATACGCACATGCAATGAGACTGGAACGTGCTGGGCAGCTGTGAACAAAAGATTAACAACGAGTTAGTAATTGCTAAAAATACTTCAGATAGACAGCAATTGCGTTGGCAACACTGTTTTACAGTGTTGCATAACTAAATTATATGCCTAGCTTAAGTTCTTGTCACATGGGCTTGGCTCAAAACTTTGCGTAACTTGATCAAAATTAATAACTCATTTTTGGCTTAATATTACGATCTTTGAATAGTACAACACATTTACTTTAAGTGACTTAAATGAATAATCCAAAATTAATATTTCATAAATTAATTGATGGTTTTATCCCGTGAATTTGCATAGTTAAAGTATGCAGTTTAAATAGTGGAAAAAAAAACAATTGTTGTCTAATAGTTAATTGGCGAATGTAGTACGAAAGTATTGTTAATTTAGTGAAAACCACTTAAAATCTTTTTCTTTTTTTCTTTTTTTGATCTCATAAGGCAACATCAAATGAGATGTTATCGAGGCAACAATAATTATAAAAAGATTGTACAGATAGAGAAGAGTGAGTGTTTTTGATGTTGATTGGAGTACAAAATTGATCAATTCATCACATCATATTATGTGGCTCATCACCATTAGCTTATTAACATCTGTGTGTGGACCATTACGATTACGGCTAACGCAATTCGTAGAAGCGCGCAGAGAGCAAAATCATAATAATAATACCAACAAAAAAAAAAAAAAAAAAAAGTGAATGTATTTTGCAGTTGTTACACGTACTTTTAATTAAAAAACTGCGCCAACTGGCTAACGGAGCAATCACACTGTCCAAACATTGCCGAGATGTTTGACGATGTCTGTCTGCATCTAGATGTCTCTCTGTCTATATCTCTCTCTCTCTGTCTCTCTCTCTCTCTCTCTCTGTCTCTCTGTATATCTGTCTGGCTGCCCGTCTGTCCTAAACCGCAATAAAAATGAAAACGAAAACTTGTTTCATGTATTTTTCACAATTTTCCGCATTTGATGCTCATTAATTACATTTTTCATTTTCATTCGCATTTACATAACCATTTTATTTATTTTGACGTGGCGGTTTAATGCCTTTTTTATTTGTATTTATTTAATCATTTCTGTGTTTGTTTTTTTTTTTTTTTTTTGATTAACTGGCTCAGAAATGTTTTTATTTTATTTTACTCAAAATTCCGCAGCAGTGTACGAAAGTTGAATTGGAAATTAAAGTGCCCAGCGATTAACACGATGCGTAAGCAGATAAACAGCAAAACAAAAAACTTGAATTGCATTCGAATGCACAGTTGAATATATCAAAAGATAACAAAACATTACCCGAAATGTGTAGGAGGACTCATCTAGTAGTTACTCTTTACTCCTTGGAAAATTCAATAAATATAAATAACTTAAATTATTCAATGTTTCAAGCGATATTGATTATAATATTATGTAGTTGATAGAATTAGGCCTAAAGACGATGAAAGTTTTCAAAAAATATAAAGTAAAATCCTGTCCTAAATATAATATATATATGGGAAAACTGTCTCTTTTTGCTCATTTTTTATTATAAATTGGGTTACCTGCACTGCGACCTGTTAGGTATATTGTCACCCCTTCTGAGCCCATAGCTCCTCCATTAACCCCAGCTTCAGCACGAATGCCAGACTCTTTGCTTGGTTGAGGGCTTTTATATCTATGAATCTCAGAACATGCATCCCTAGGATGCTGCATTTTTTTTACCTGCTAGGATGTTCATTGAGGATGTCCTGTCAAAAGAACGTTGAGTATCCTAAGCCTGTTCCTTCCCCATTGTTATTACTTGCTTTAATCATTTTTTATTATAACCACCCAAAATAAATCTGCCCTGCCGAAATTCTGGTGTCTCTGCCCAGTTCTATTGTCGCCTCTGTCGTTTTTTGTTTGGCCTGTTAGGCTGCTCTCTGCCTCCATTCTCGCTTCATTCCCAGCATTTTTCCCAGTGGCCCGGAATCCATCTTATGGTCAGCCTATTGTGTCTCCCGACTTGATCAAGCTTGGATCGTACCTCATGGACCACTTTTCATGTTAAAAATCTTTAGAAAAACCTTTGAATTCCTCCATAAGAACTTAAATCTTTATACTGATTTCGGAAATCAAATTGTGTAAAATTTTGAAGTTTAATTTTGTTGAAGGTTTTTGGTTTTTAACTGGTTTCTAAGTTGGCAGAAAACAACTAAATAATAATTTGTGTTTGAAGACAAGATTGATTTATTAACGAAGAATTTTTTTACTTGAATCGCCCAAATCACAATTTCATACTCAGGTCACAGCGCAATTTAAATTGACTTGAATGCAGCAGAAAAGTTTTTTCTTTTTCATGACAAATGAAAGTCCGGAAAGATGCATATATCTATTAAACGATTTGTATATAAATAAATATTCCAAAGCCGCGAAAAGTTCACAATTAACTGAATGATCGATAAACTCGATAGGCGCATGGAATGCGATAACTTCTATTCCAAATTTAATACAGTTTCTAAGCTTGGCTGTGGATGCTATGGATAAAGAATATATTTAAATTATAAAGTCTGAGATGGTTTATTTTGCCTATTATATAGTTGTAGTTGTTCAACTTCGGAACAACTTTAACTAATGGGTATATAAACGATGTGACACGAATAAAGCGTGAAAAAATCGCGTCGCAATCGCCGCTTATTACTCAAGCTTAAATGCATACGAAATGAGATTTTGTCTCGGCAGTTTTATTTATTTATTTATTTATTAAGCTTCATTGTGTGGATGCATACATTTTGTACTACATAATTTACACTCTATGCACAGTGTGCCGAGTGCTTTGAATTTGTCATGAGACGCATTCATTGATTGCAATTTGCTGGGTGCAACAGACACACATAGATATATATATATATATATATATATATATCATATATCACACACACACAACAACGATCGTTACGATTTAACTACCAATTTGTTAAATTTATAATATATAAATATATATATAAAATGTGTATATATATATATGCTGGTCTGGAACTGAGTTGAAGGTAGTGAATAATGTGGAACGTGAATGGAAATTGGAAAAACATGCAAATGAATAAAAGTAGAACGAAAAAATATGTTTATAATCATACAACAAATATGAAATGAGGAAAACAATTGATGTGGAAATGAAATCAAAATTGTTTCGAATATTAAACTGTTTGATTAAATATCAAAATTGTTTGATTCAAATAATCTAAAGGCAAAAATATATCAATAAAGACACTAAATAATTGAATTAGTGATGGAAAATGCTATGATAACTGATAGTTTCCTATTTTTCTATTGCTTCAGCTACAAACTTTAAAAGAGCAATAGCAAAGTTTAAATGGCTCTTTACTTATTAATGAATTGAATGCTTTTTCGCTCTGATCTGCTCTGTCATTTCCAAGAGCAATAATAGTAACAAGTGCAACAAAATGTTCATTGTGCTTTCTGTAGTTGCAACAGTGGCAATAGTACCCAAAGTTTATAGCTTGTGCTACTGCTATAAAATATTTGATTTGCTCTTTTCCTTCACCTGTGCTGCTGTTTCCATTTGCGTTGGTTCATTTTTGTATCGATATGTGCAAATAGCAATTATAAGAAAAAAAAAAGAAGAAAAAACTTAATATTGTTTGAGATACTTGAGCAGATTGAGCAATCTAAATATTGGTTAGTTAAAGGGTATTTGAATTTCAGACTGGCGGCAATAAGTTTTCCAAGCTTGTTGATGTTTCTTGTTTGTGTTTACCATTAAGTGGACCCTTGCTCATTAGCAAAAAGCGACATACGAGACAACACACACAACAAAACCAGAGCTATTCAGATTGGTGAGGCATGAAATTTCAGAGCCAAGTTTCAAGTTGAACCGTTCAAAGCGACAACAACAACAAAAAAAAAAGAAAAAAAAACAAAAACTGAACGATTGTTTATTAATATCGAGTTGGGTTATATTGAAATTTAAGTTAACAATACAAAAGAGACGAAAGTGGCGTAAAATTTAAGTTAATTAAATGATATTCAGTCAGAAATTGAAGACAGCGTTAGCATGAGACAGAGATAGAGACAGAGATATAGATAGAGATAGAGATATTTTTGTTTATATACAGATACAGAAAGATATTAATTGGACAGATACGACAGTTCAACACGCCAGCTGCTAACAGCTGACAGCTCAAATTGAGGCACGGCTCCAGATATATATATATATATATATATATATTTGTTATTTGTGTGTGCATGCAGTTACATACAGAGATGCTGGGCAAATACAGATAGAGATATATACAGATACAAGAAACGCGCATTTCTAGTTTTCCAATGCTGAAAAACATTCGCTCTTATCTCAAGAGCAGCCTTTGTTTTTTTTTTTTTTTTTTTTTTTTTTGAGTGATAAACTGGCGCTGCTCTCGAATTCAAACTTAGCCCACTTGCCTCGCCTCTGCTGCTGATAAGCCATAAGACATGCATGAGCAGCGCAGTCGCAGTTGCAGTCTTCGTCGCCGTCGCCGTCACCGTCGCCGTCGCCGTCGACGTCGCAGTCAACGTCAAAGTCGGTTGTTGTTTTGCCTGCTGTAAATTGAGACTGAAGGTAAATTCTGTGTCCGCATCTATCTAAGTGTCGGGCCAAGGCGATCGGTTCGGTTCGGTGCGGTTCGGTGCGGTTCGGTGCGGTTCGGATCGATTGTTCGCATTCTTTGCATTCAAGGCATCAATTGATACCTCAATAAATCAATTGAAATATGAAATATGAAAGTGTCGTCGTCGCATTAATTGATAATATAATTGAAATGCATACAACGCACAACGCATCAATTGTCCTCTTGTGCTTGGATATAATAGTTGTATTGAATTGAGTTTCGATATGCTTGCTTGCCTCCGTTGGTATCTGTTAGATAGTGTATCTGTTATGACTGCTGCCACAATGCAAAGCAGCGTGTGCAAGGTCAGTGTTCCAATTGGCTGGCGACATTTGTGTCAGATACTCAGATACTTTGCCAAGACCAAGTCAATTGGGCACACAAAGAACTGGTATTTTTCCATATGGAAATTATTATACTCATATCTGTTGCTGATTTCGATATGCTAATTAATTGTTATACCACAATTTATGATGACTTTGGTGTCAAAAAAATAATAAAAAAAAAAAAAATACCATTAAGACAAAAAGATAAATACGAACGGGTAACAAATGCCTGCAAATTAAAGAAAATAGTTTCAAGAATTCGAATTCGAGTAGAGAACAAACGGAAAGTAAAATTCAAAAATTATATTCTTTTTTTATTTTCACAAAGTTATGTCAATTGGAATTCTCGGAATATTGTGTTGCGTCGGTTAGAAGGTGACGTTGCACACAGAACAACAAGCAACATGCTACTTCTTGCAGCTCTATTAGGCCACACACAGAAGATGCAACTTTTACTTTCTGCGAGCTTGCCACAGAAACCGAAACCGAAACCGTAGCAACAAAAACTACTAGCAACGACAAACAAACAAACAAGAAGAGAGAACGAAAGGGGAGAGAGAGAGAGAGAGAGAGTGAGAGAAAGAGAGTGAAAGAGAGAGCAAGAGGTGGGCTAAAAAGAACACATGCAACAGAAATATGACAACAGAATGTGGACAGCTTGCACTTTAAACACCAACGTTGCCGCCCAACATTGAGGAGAACAGAGGAGTGGCAAGGAGCAGTGAGGAGGCGAGCGGAGTAGAGAACGAGAGGAAGGGGAACACATTCGTACATATCAGCGAAGACAAACAAAATGCACGATAAAAAAAAAGACAAAAAATTGCAGTTATCTTTAGTTTGCCGAAGATTAAATACCCTTTCAGACATACATATAAATGTATCTTTATATATATATATATATATTTTTTTTTTTTGATTCTTGCGATCGACAATATATTACAAATTTTCAGCTCTTAACTGCAAAGCTTAGTCTTAAAGAACATCGATTGAGCGAAAGCTGAAATAATAGTTCCAGATCTATAACTATCTATATATATTTCGATATCTAAATCTTCTATACACATATATATGCCTCAATGGGCTTAAGGGCATGCAAAATGTTTGCAGTTGATATGGCAAAGTGGCAGCCAAGTTACATTGGGGCCTGCGGCTGATACACTTAAAAAAAAAAACCAGGACTATTCCTTTATTGTCTTAATTGCCATTTTGATGTCCAATTTTTGTATAATATCGTATCTTAAGAATTTGCATAATATATATTGGATTAAAATATTTAATTTTGAAAAATCTTAATATTTTAACAACTTTTTTTTAGAAATTAATTTGCGTTGCTTATTACTGAATTTTATATTTTCTATATATATTTTGCATTTCTTCTATTTAAAAATTTATTTCAAAATTAAAGAAAGTATTGAAGAAAAACAATAGAAAAAACTGAAGAAAAAAACTGTTTTAGAAACTTTTTCTAAAAAGTAGACAACCTTATCGTGTTTTCAGCGTAATTTACATTTTAGAGCGATTTTCTAAACGTGGGGTGCTTTTGTTTTAAGTGTCAACAGTAAGAATCGGAGTATTGGAGTCATAGTCATAGTCGTAGTCGTCGTCGGAAACGGAGTCGCCTTGTTTATGAATACGCTGGCATTGTGGGCCCAAAAGATACACACAGAGGAGTGCTGCGATACAGATGCAGATACAGATGCATATGTGCACACAGATGCAGATGCAGTGCAATGTGCAATGTTTGAGAACTAAACAAGGAAATATTGACAAATAGATTAAAACTTATTAAGGCAGCAGCGGCAACAGCGGCAACAGCGGCCACAGCAGCGGCAGAAAAAATGTGGCATGTCGCAAATGTCGCGTGGGGGCTGCTGCTGTCTGACATGTCGCGCCGTCTGTCGCCAGTGCCAATGGGCGTGACTTGCCGCACACCACAAGACACACGTGCAGCGTGGTAGCCACAGATAGTGCCACAACCGCAGCAAAAGTTACAGATACACTGCAATAAGTAACTATTTATTTTGATAATTTATTGCGATTTTTTGTTTGTTTATGAAATTTTGTACAAATTTTACAGTTGCTTAAATGCAAAGTTCTTTGACGTTTTGTGTAATATTTTCAAATATTTCCAAAACAACAAATAAGCAACAATGTAATATATATAATTTTTTATTATTTTATACGTAAATAACTGATTTATAATAATGGCAAAGATAATAATAATTATAATAATAATAATTAAATAAAAAAAAAACCTATTTGAGTCAGTGGGTCCGAATTCAATAGTTTATTTATTTTTTAAATTCGTTTATTTCCTTTTATTTTTGTTAGTGTAGTTGAAGATACACATCGTACTTCTGGCTGGGAAGGTTGAGGCAGGTCCGGTTGCCACTGTTTGCCACTCATTGCCAATATTTATCATCAAATATGGTCGAAATCTATATTTAGACGCTGACGATCGACGATCCACAATCGACGATCCCCAATCGACGATCGACGTCGATCGAAGTCTGCGAACGAGTTCGATATTCGGTTTAATAATCTTCGGGGCTGACCTCGGGGAGAGCACGCTTCGATCGTGGCTTTCTATTGAAACAGTTGGCCATAAAGAGTGAAGTCTATCAATTTGAGTGGGGTGTATGTGTATGTGGTGGTGGGGTAGGGGGGAGCAGTGACTTAAATGCTGCCCACATGGATAAATGTTTCCAAAATGGAAAGATGGACCGACAACACACTGATCGAAATTTGCTCATGATAAGTTTTTATTTATTTTTTTTTTTTGGCACATTAAGTGATTCATGTGTGTAATTTGAGTGTGTGAGTGTGTAGATCACAACACCTCGATTGATCGTGATAGACTCAACTTATTACAGGCTTAAGAACAAGTGTGCCGCAACTGAGTTATGCGATCCATGGAAAGCCGATAAGTTAGCTAAACTTGAGACAATTCATGAAACACAAACAGTCAACTCACTTGAGTGCCTAGAACGGGTATACAAATATATATATATATATATATATATATATATATATATATAGAGGTGTAAGCAATATATTCTTCTAAACATCAATATGGGTTTCGGAATATATACAAGCTACACTTAATTCTTTCTCCTTCCATTTACTTCTTCATCTTGTTTTTGGATAAAATTTGGCACACTATTTGTTTTATTATTTATTTTTTTTATATACCGTACATTTTATTTGCATTGCTTATTTTTTATTTTATTTGCACGATAATAATATAAAATATCATTTTTTGTAAGAATAATGCGTAATAAATCTTAATATGTCTTTCGATTCAAGATAAGATAGAAAGATAACATAGGTCAACAACTGAGTAGAGCCGAGTGTTTAGGTGTAGTCCAGTTTTAGAGTATAAGACGCAAATCTCAAAGCAAACACATTGAAGCCTCTACCTGGTGGAGCAACGAAGGATCCGGTCTGATAAGACACATGTTTGTCTCTATCTAGAGCTAATAGAACATGACGACGGTAAATTGCATGCGAATGCACATAATGAACATACACAAACACACACACACACGTACGATTAGGACTATCTCGGGACAGGTAATTTAATTTAGAATGTACTCAACAAGTTTTTGGTGGTTTACCATTGTCAGTGTTGTGGTTAAGGAAGAGCGATAAGCTGGAATCGTTGACTTATCTAAAAGAAAGGGAAATGCAAAAACGAAGGTAAAAAGGTAAAAATCAGCGGGCGACAAGCGAAAACGATGAGAATACAAAATATACACACGAAATTTACTTATCAATTGTTGTTTATCTAAGTAACGTTATTGTTGCTGCTGCTGCTGCTGCTGTCACAAAATTTCAAAGAATGCGTGAATGTGTGAGCAAGAAGAGTAAGAAGAAAAGAACAATGACGAGATCTCACCAGTGCAAGTGCCAGTGTGAGTGGGTGGCGCAGGGGGTTAACGTCTCTCTGCGTGCGTGGTATTGTCGGTGTATGTCTGTATGTGTGTGTGAGTGCGAAATGCCACGGCGATTAGCAATTCGCTGTCAAAACGAGATAGCAGGAGCAGGCAAAAGGTGCAATGCACGCAGCAAAATGCAGGAGAGCGTTTTTAAGAGAGAACAGAGTAGAATAAAAGAGACATAAAGAGAGATACAGGGAGGGAGAGAGAGCGTGTCGTCAGTTCAAGTAGTGGGCGCAACGTTAATGCAAAGAATGTGCGAAAGGCGGCGACAGGCGACAACCGTTGTTTAGTTAATTTAGCTGCCGGTAAAATAAGCTGAACTTGAACTTGTGCAACGTGGACAGACAGGCACAGGTACAGGAACAGGTCGAGGGACAAAGACCGGGACATGAAGAGCTTTAGACGTACACACTTACAATGCGTATTAGATATGTATTGTTGTTGTGGTTATTACGCCAATTCCGAAGTGCACGCACTTCACTACGTCCCTCCTCCTTAACACTCGGTTTCACATCAAATTCGCGGATCACAGTTTATTTTGTGTTCTCATCACTTGTTGTTGGGCAGCTGTCGCTGTTTTTGTTTCCTTGGCAATTATACATGTATGCATGCATATAAATAATAACAATTATTTATATTATTTAAGTATTACACAATTCCAAAAAAAAAATAAGCCAAAAAAAACAACTAATTATTTTAATCCGTTGCCGGAACTCCCGCCGATCGCACAGAGAAAACAATAACATTAAAGTTAGAGCGAGTCGAGTGGAGGCAATTATTTAGTATCAGATTAGCTAAAAATTATCGTACTTAATCATTCATATAAACGTGATTAACAAACAAACGCGATCAGTGATGTTGGCCCCAGTTTAGCCGAAGAACTTAAACTCGCGACCGTTTCTCCGCCAAACCACGAGAGAGACACACGATCTTCGCGATTCAATTGCGCCAACAGACTAATGTTGCGTCGGCAATCGATGCCTCTATCGATAGGCATAACAACAGATCTTCATTGCCACTATCGATATACTTGGCTCTATGCCATTCACCACGAAACGCATTCGCTCGAATCTGAACAAATTAAATTCTTGTATAAATGTATACATATTCAAGTTAATTATTTTGTATGCATGTAATGCACGAAATAATGACTTAGTAGTCTTAAAAATACTTATTATATATATTAATAATTTAATTTGAAATTGGATATAACTTGTTTGGATTGAAGTAATATATTATATATTATATGCATTCTTATTTAAGTTTAAGTATTGTTTTTAGATATCGTGCATTAAACTCTTATTAAGTTGTTGCTATCAGCATGTGCATATCGATATTTATCGATAGTTACTTTGTGCGCTAAGGCACAGTGCGATAAGGCGGGATAAATCAAATACGAATCTGATAACTTATTGCAAAGTAAGTAAAAATAATGCTAAAATTATAATATTTTCACTGTTCAACATAATTGAACTTGCGCTATCATTTTGTAAAAGACTCAATCGGACTATATATACAAATAATAATATATAAATATACATGTTTATATTTACTTATTTGTCGTGCATTGTGTATATTTTTCTGGTGCTTTCCCCGATGCAATCAGAGCAGATTCCACATTGATTACCTCACACTGCCCCAATTGCAACGTCATCGTTGGGTAGTAGGGAAGAGGTGGAAAGGCTTCAGTTTCGGGTCTGATTATGCAAGTGGCAAGTGGCAAGTGACAAGTACCCCAGCATAGAAAGTTCGTTAGCCGTAATTAACAATTCAAGTCGTAAACCAGATTCACGCTCTGCTTTGACTTGTTGTGTGGATTACGCACGATTACATTTAGTGGGTCAACGGAGAGACTTTTAAATACTGCATATAGTATACCTAGTATCTGTAATGTGCGACGCTTTATGGATCATAAAATTCATTATCTGCATTTTCACTTTTCGCTAGCCCACAATTTTCTTCACTTGTTGTCCTCAAATAAAACATTTCAATGGATTTAAATGGATCAAACCCAAACTAAACATAAATAAATTTAAAAAAAAAACGTTTAAAAAGACTTTTAAATTAAAATGTATATAAATGTATAAATTAAGCAAAGTTTATGTTAAATGGATAAACATTAAAAAAAAAAAAACAGAAAAAAGACCAAAAAAGATTTAAAGTTATCAATTTTGGGACTTTATTAATATTAAATAAACATAATTATATTTAACAGTCAGAGTGCTAGGTAAAAATGTCTACAAATTTATTAGCAAATTAGCAATTAAGTAAAAACATAAATAAAATGTTATTGATAAAGATTGAGATTGGAAATATGGATGAGGCAAATAGGTTACAGAACCTAAGTAGTAAAATACATTTTTCAAAGCTAAGCTCGATCAGAGATGTTTTAAAATTTAAATTTAACTTAAGAAAATAATCAGAATATGCATAATGGGTATGGGAATCGAATAAAGCTTAAGTTTTTTTTTTTCATAAAATTTATATAAATATTGAAAATATTATGATCAACATGGATTGCAAGGAAAATATTTACTGTAGTAGCTGAAGTTGACAGATTTGGAAAGGTATAAATTTATATTCCGTCAATTATGAATGACAACCATGTCAAATAGCTACCAAAAGTGTTTTATTTAAAATTACCTAATTGATTTGTGTCCTTATGCATTTTTTTTTTTTTTTTTGATTTATTTTATTTTTTTTTTTTTGTGTTTTTTTCTATGATCTTGATGAGCTTGATAAATTTCACAGTTGTGCATATATATTGTACATATATATATATATATATATTGCTGTCGTAATTATATCGTCTCGTCGATCTCATTCGCAAATGATCTTTGTTTGCGCAATTTCAATTGTTTTTTATGCACAACAACAACAAAAACATACAACATACAACACCAGCTTGCCAAGTGTTTTTATGTTTTTTTTGTTTTTTTTTGTTGCAAGCGTTAATGGTTTTGCTGTTGACTTTTTAGTGTGGTGCCTCCAAATGGGGCGTGTTTTTTTGTGTACCAAAACATTGAGCAATGTTGTATCCGGAATTCGGCACCACTCGAAACAACTGCTCCTCTTCAACGCACCCCTCTCGGGTTCCCAACCCCGCTAGCTACTAACGTATATGTATGTGCCACATCTCAGTCACACAACCGATATTAAATAGTTTTCTTTTGTCTTGTTTTTTTTTTCTACTATATTTTTTGTATTTTATTAAACAAAAACTGTGCAATTAGCAGTTTGACTGCACAAAAAAAAAACACACACACGCACGTCAAAATACAATAAAAAGTGTTTTTTTTTTGTTTAATTGAAAAACAAAAAAAACCATCTTACAATGGGTTTTGGCTGGTGGTGGTTTGGGCATCTCTGTCGTAAAACCCATGTGAAACTGGCTCCTCATTATTTTGCTCATATTCAACGGAAACCATGTGAATCAGTTGGACAAACCCATACAATTGCACCAGTCTTTATCATTCTTAATTAAGTTAAACATTTAACTATTTTGAGAACCATTTAAAAGGAAAATAACAAAGCCACTTTTCAGTTAACAAATGTGTTAAATATTTGCCAGCTGTATAAGAAGCGATTGATTCAATTTAAAATTCAATTTTTGACAACATGTTAAAATTTCAAATTGGCAAATGTTGAAAAGTTGTTAGATAATCATTAAACAGTTTGGGAACTTGACCACATTGAGCCATACAGGCAAAACGGCTTCACTTTAGGCCCATTGCCGAAAATAAGGCATAAATAATTTCAGGTTTAATCTCACGGCGGAACACCTACAAATCATCGGAGAGCGGCACACAGCGACAGCAGTCCATTGTAAGTCTAATGGCATTTTAACGTTAGGCCGCAAACACCCCCCCAACGTCCCCCCCAGACCCACGTATTAAACACTCCCCCAAAAACTGCTGTCGAACACCCCTCCGACATTTAATGGTTGTTGCTCAAAATCCACATTGAATTAATGCGAATGTGGAATTTGTCTTGGCTGGAGCATGAGATGAGCAGGAGCAGAAAGAGAAGAAGAAGAAGAAGTAGGAGGAGGAGGAGGAGGATTAGGATGAGGTTTAGGTTGAGGTTGAAGAGGTGGCGCATGTTGCTAATGTTGCGCTTATTAGCGGGCGTCTAGCAACCAACTGTAGTAATATATACGCAACTCTCTCTCTCTCTCTCTCTCTCTCTCTCTCTCTCTCTCTGTCTTTTCATCAAGTTTGAAATGTGGCTAATCCAGTGGAAACATCATTTTGAGCACCTGTTTAATTGCGTTAATCACCGGGAGCAAACATTATTGCCATCACCTTAGTCCTCCTCAGTCCTCGTTGTTCCAATTCCAAATTGCTGCTGCTGCTGATGATGATGTTGATGATGTTGATGTTGATGATGATGATGATGATGTGCAGCAAATGGAGCTTATAAAGTGGCGCCAGTGTTGAGCGATTCACATTAGAATGTTAATTTGATGGGGTCTGGGGTCACAGCTGGCCAAAAGTACTATTTTTTGGGGTCGTTAGCCATGTTAATGTTAATGTCTCACTTTAAGATGCAACTACTAATCAGTTATATATATATAGCAATATAGCTGAATATATCCTATGAAAGCAATTAGTATAAATTCCACATTCCGATAAATATCTTGAAATCCTAGAAAAATCGGTATGGATGGAAGATCTATGGTCTCCGAAAGAAGCACAAAAATCAATCTACAATAATAATTATAATAAAATCAAATTCATACTTTAATTATTAAAAAAAAAAAACAATAACGCTTAATTAATAAAAAATTCAAACTGTGAATAAAAAGTAATTTTATGCAATAAGGATGAGGATTAGCTGGGATTATGTGAAATTTTGAAGAGTAATCTTTGCTCATTTGGATATGTTTTCATACTCCATTTTCTCCATTTGGAAATTCGTGCTTAACAACTAAAGTTTAATATATCTGGATCGTTTTTTAGAGTAACTTAGAAATGAAAGTTGTAAAAAAAAGTTTATATAAAAGTATCAAAATAAAATCGCAACATTTCATAATTTTAACAGATAATTCTTGGCACTGAGCACTTCAGTAAATGAGAAAAAAGGTTTTAAGTACTTTTCATTATTTTCTATTAATTCTATATAGTTTTTGGTTCACTTAAATTTTGATTTTGATTTTGTTTTGCTAAAACACACAGTTTGCACACAAATGCCACGAAGGGGTGGCAATTAATGTATGTGCCACAGCTACTAAATAATGATCAATTTGCCACATTAATTTGATAACGACTTCAGCTGTAAAAAGTGCGGCAAATATAAAATTTTACAAGAAAAAATCTAAACATACTTTAGAATTTTAGCTTGACTTATTTCTAAATTTCATTTTAATAAACTTCATCAATTAATTTGGCATATCGAAATATGTGATTCCAAAGATAAGAAACAAATAGAATTTTAAATAAAAATTTTAGATATGTGACTTAAATCTAGTTTAATTATTCAGTATTCAGTATTCAAAAAAAAAAACTCAGTTATCTTTGGTAAAATAGTATAAAATTTTTCTCATTTGTATAAGTTAGTATAACTAAATATTTGTCCATTCACAGAGATATTTTTCAAAGCAGAAAAAAAGAGAACTAAAGAAAAATAATGGCCAAAAACATAACAAGCCATATCAAACTGCTGATGCTGGGCGAGGCGGGTGTGGGTAAAACGTGCCTGTTTAAGCGTTTCACGGAGAATCGCTTTACGGGCCAATACATGTGCACGTTGGGTTTGGATGCGAAGATGCAAACCATTGAGATTAGCGGCAAACGGGTGAAACTGCACATCTATGACACAGCCGGTGAGGAGCGTTTCCATTCCATGTTGACCAGTTACTATCGACACGTGCACGGCATCATACTCGTCTTCGATGTGACAAATCGGCACAGCTATCAGCAGCTCGGCTACTGGCTCGACGAGATTAAGAAGTATGCCAATGAAAATGTACGCATAATGATTGTGGGCAACAAGTGTGATCACAGTGAGCGACAGGTGCGTCAACAGACGGCAATACTCTATGCCAAATGTCTGGACATACCCTACATGGAGACATCCGCCATGGCGAACATCAACGTGGATCGTCTCTTCTGTAAGTTGGCGGTCAGCATATATGATTTGCGCAAGAAGGCACATAAAGTGGACAAGCCAACGACAGATCTGGTTAACAAATATTCAGTTGAACTACAGCGGATCTCACCAATTCGCAATCGTTGCTGTTGAGCTGCATTAATGCCTTTTATATTATTTGTTTAACACAAGAAACACATCCCTAAAGAAACACACGCACACGGGCATACACTTACACACACACACACACACTTACACACACATGTAGAGTATACATTTACACAATCAAATCATCATCCAATCATCGTTTCAATGGGCTTATTTTAATGTCCTCCTCATTCTTCAATCCTGCTGCTGACCAGGTCGTTAAAGTGGACGGCTGCTACTAAGCCAACAAATGTGCCAACTATTGGATACTTAAGTTAACTTAGCTTGTGTACAAGTTTCAAAATTGTATGTGCTTTATAATGTTATTAAAAAAAATAAAGAATAATACTAATATCAATCATTGCATCTTTGCTTCATAATAAAAAAATAAAATAAAAAAAAAACTGGTCATATTCCAACAGAGTAAAAAAAAAGATGTTAAAGTATAGGTGGACGAGGAGCACGTTCCGAGTGCCATCACAAATTGGCATTTATATATACATAAACTAACCTAAATAATCGAGATTCAATGCAATCTGCAATTGGAGTTGCTACTTGCGCCGCTGCTGCTGATTGCCATTGGAATTGATTTTGGCAAGTTTTGCGTATTTGGCAAAGATTTGCTTGAGACGTTCGTGGAGTTCTTGGTGGCCTGCGGGCAGAGCGCCGAGTGCGTTGGCCCAATTCTTGACCACCAGTTTGGTCTTGCAGGTAATCATATTGATTTCGGGCAAATAGCTCCTCGGATTATAGGTGTCTGCTGGCGCCATTACCATTTTATGAAGCTGCTCTGGTGGATGCATATGCACAATATCCATATCGTCATCCTTCATCTGATTGTAGATCTCGTCCATGTGGCGATAGTACTTCTGCGACAACGTGCACCGGCCATAGATATCGCGGATCTTCAATTGGCGCCAATCGAACAGAGCATGCTGCAGGGCCAAACGGCATTCGCTAACTGTGCAATAAATGTGTGTATTTGTAGTGTGTGGTTTAAGCCATTAAACTCATATCACTTACAGGAGACATTCATCTGCTTGGCGACACGTGTCCACGCGTTGAGTCTATCCAGTTTTCTTGCCATGACAAAGGTATTCGGATTGCAGCGCATCAGTCGTGTCAATTGGTAAGCATCTATGTTGGGCAGTTCGCGGCCAGCTGACAGATCAAGCATTGGAGTTGTTGGCAGTGGGTTGTCTGGTGATGGCGTCGCCAACGGTTGCACTTGTTGCTCCTTCAGTTGGGACACGGCCACTGATAATCTCTTTGATTTGGGCAACTCGCCAGTGAGCAGCCGCTTGCCCTCCGCTGTCTCCCAGGGCATAAGTGATTTGGTGACAACATGTGGACGGTTACTCAAAAGCTGAGCCGTCGGTTGCCTCAGCGTCTCGTAGTTGCTGCAACGTTTCACCTCCTCCATGAATTTGTTGTGCACAATGTAGTAGTAGGGCTCCAAGGGATGATAGCGCACATTTATCAGAAATCGGAGCTTTTCGAATACATGCCACCAGGTCTGTGGCCAAAGATTCTGAATGCCACGCTCCAAGTCATCCATGTATGCCATAAATGTAAACTTGAATATGCACCAAATGTGGCGATGATTTACTGTCGCAAAATTAATGACAAATAATATAATAGCCAAAATAGTTGTCAATGTTTCAAATGAAAAATGAAACCAAACAGCAGAGTTCAGAGATATATATATATACCATATATACCATATATAATCTGATCTGCCAGCTGTGGGACTTACGGAGTGGAAAACGCTGATGCGCCAAACGCCAAACCTCCTGGTGTTCCGCCTTGCAATACATATCCGGCGCTAGTTCTAGCTGACTTACTGGCTGTGTGGGTCGTGATCTTCGCAGATCCGAGTACAGAATCTCATATTTCTCAAAGTGCTGCATTAGTAGCGGCAATGTGTCCTTGTGGCACACCCATCTATGCTTGCGCGCTATCTCATCAAACGTGGTAAAAAACTTATACGACTTCTGCCACAATTTCACGCTACCCTTAAACGGACGCATTAGCTCCGCCATTGGCGCTATCTTTGGGAACAGATTCATATTGTCGGCCAGAAAGGCCCAAATGCTGCGACATAAGTGTTCTGCAATCAAAAATGGTAAGCATTGCGATATATGTATATAGACAGACATCTAGAGATCCACTTACGGTTCATATTCAAATTTGTCGATAATTGAAGCCAAATCTCTGCACACTTACTATCCGACTGGGCATTCGCGCTGTGCAGCTGCGGCACGGCCAACACCTCACGGATGAAGTGCGCCGTACTCTTCATAGACATAATAAACGGTGTGGCGGAACCTGTACACTTGACTTGGAGCACGTGTCCCGATTTGGGGCATTCGATGAATTCCACTTGGACGTCTTTCGATGATTGGATTGATGCAATATTGGTGGCATTGCTTGAGCAGCTGCTTGTTGTGCTACTCTTGCTGGGCAAATTTGAAAGCATTTCATCATTGCCACTGGGCCGATGGTTTCGACACGAGCTGGTTTGTGCCAGTGGTGCCATTGTTGTGGTTGTGGGTTTGGTTGCGGATGATGCTGGTGTTAGACACTGCTTGGACAATGTGTTCATCGAGACAATAGGCAATCTGTCATTGCGCACAGGCTTTGGCAGCACTACCATTGGCAGTGACACAGGCAAAACACACGACGCAGTGGCTGGCAAGGTGAGGAAACCTGAGATTGTTGGTGTCCTCGTTTTGGTATGAACCAACTGGAGGCCAGGGCGTTGTGGCAGCTGTCGGTCCGTGCCGGCAGCACTGGTCAACTGCAATGTCACCGGAATCTGCAGTGATAAACCTTTCGTAATGCTGGATTCGACTGAACTGGAGTGGACCGACGACTTCGCTGACGCAGCTGGCTTGACGGTCGCCGAAATGCGGGGCATGGTAATGTAATTAGTGCTGGCAGTGGTGGTGGTGGTGGTGTTGCTGCTGCTGCTGCTCCTGGAGGTGGTGTTGCTGCTGCTGCTGCTGCTGGAGGTGGTGTTGCTGCTGCTGCTGGTGGTGGTGTTGCTGCTCCTGCTGTTGGTCAGCGTATTACTGCTGCTAGCAATGGATGTACTAGAAATGAGTTTTACTGCTTGTTGCGATGGCCAACAGACAATAGTCAGCGGCAGCGGTGGTTTTGGTAGTGATGGTGATGGTGTTGGCGGATTGCATTCGACTGTCCGACTCTTTTTGGCTGGCGGAGCACTATCGACAGTTTTGCTGGCAGCACGACTGACGGCCGCCGAAATGCGGGGAATGGTAATGTGAGTGGTGCTGGCAGTGGTGGTGGTGGTGGTGGTGATGTTGCTGCTGCTGGTGGTGGTGTTGCTGCTGCTGCTGTTGGTCAGCGTATTACTGCTGCTAGCAATGGATGTACTGGAAATGAGTTTTACTGCTTGTTGCGATGGCCAACAGACAATAGTCAGCGGCAGTAGTGGTTTTGGTGGTAATGGTGATGGTGTTGGCGGATTGCATTCGACTGTCCGACTCTTTTTGGCTGGCGGAGCACTATTGACAGTTTTGCTGGCAGCACGACTGACGGCCGCCGAAATGCGGGGAATGGTAATGTGAGTGGTGCTGGCAGTGGTGGTGGTGGTGGTGATGTTTCTGCTGCTGCTGCTGCTGGTGGTGGTGTTGCTGCTCCTGCTGGTGGTGGTGGTGTTCCTGCTGCTGCTGTTGGTCAGCGTATTACTGCTGCTAGCAATGGATGTACTGGAAATGAGTTTTACTGCTTGTTGCGATGGCCAACAGACAATAGTCAGCGGCAGTAGTGGTTTTGGTGGTAATGGTGATGGTGTTGGCGGATTGCATTCGACTGTCCGACTCTTTTTGGCTGGCGGAGCACTATTGACAGTTTTGCTGGCAGCACGACTGACGGCCGCCGAAATGCGGGGAATGGTAATGTGAGTGGTGCTGGCAGTGGTGGTGGTGGTGGTGGTGATGTTGCTGCTGCTGGTGGTGGTGTTGCTGCTGCTGCTGTTGGTCAGCGTATTACTGCTGCTAGCAATGGATGTACTGGAAATGAGTTTTACTGCTTGTTGCGATGGCCAACAGACAATAGTCAGCGGCAGTAGTGGTTTTGGTGGTAATGGTGATGGTGTTGTTAATGGGAATAACATTGACGGAATTGCATTTGGCGGATTGCATTCGACTGTTTGACTCTTTTTGGCTGGCGGAGCACTATCGACAGTTTCACTGGCAGCACGCTTCTCGGCTTGTCGACTGGAGGGTAACGTGTAGAGGCTATCGATTATAGTTTCAAAGTACCACTTGTCCTGCAGTTGATAGCCAACCTTCCGCATCTCGGCCAGCTCCAGATAGAAGTTACGCAGCAACAGCCAGGTGACCTCGCAGCGCTGAATGCTGCAATTCACCTGTTCCGCGACACGCACCCAAAGCGCTTGATAGCTCAGCTTCTTAGAAGTTTTGTTCTTATAGCCGTCGATCATCTGCTCGAGATCGGGCATTATTTTCAGTGCATTGATCAGATTCATGACGCTGCCAAAGTTATCGATGGGATCGACCCAGCCATCCAGCAAATATCGCGATATTTTGTACACGGTCCCCGGTGTGTTGCGTATGCTTGCAACCAGAAAGCTGAGCTCCTGCATCAGTTGAGAGTTTTTGTCGCCGATTTGCATCAGCTCCCACTCGAGACGCGTCTGCAGCAGCACCCAGTCCTTCATTAGCTTGGTCGCCATCTCGCGCAGATCATTCCCGATGGCAACCCAAATTAGTCCGCGATTCCTATAGTTGGCATAGTCCACATGCCGCACATCGTACAGCTGTGGATAGGAGCGCACTGCGTCAATGAGACGCTGCTGATCAGGACTAATTTTATACTGATAGTAAAAGTCGTTTACTAGATCTATAATATCAATCGGCTGCTCTACAATGGTCACAGCATCATCCACAGGCGACAGCTCGGCCACGCCGTTTTGGTGCTGGCACAATTGCGCCTTAAAGGTGTCATCCTTGAAGCGCCGCTGTCGGCTATCGTAGAGCACAGAGTGCTTGCCCACCAGCCTATTTAGGTTTATATTCCTCTGAAGCATTTCCAAATTGTTGGCGCCCGTTTTTCTGACGCTGGAGACGACATTGTCACTGGCGCTGCACGCACTTGGCATTGCCGGATCCATGCCGAGCTCCTCGATTTGTTTACTCTGCGTTTCCATGTCTATAAATTAAGCAATGGCTTTTATATGTTCCAAGATTCGAATAATCAGAGCAACTCACCTGAAATCTGTAGCGGATTCAGTTTGTCATTCCATTTGTCTTAAATGTCTTAAAAGTAAATATGATTTATTTTAATAGAATTGCATTGCGTTTGTTGCAAACATCTGTGAATACGCGCGTGAATTCGCTTGTATCGATAGTGCGGAACCTATCGATGATTTGTGCGATAGTTGTAACATAAGACATGCGATGTTATTACGATATATTTGTATTTCATTCAATATCTCAACCGCCAATTTTTGAAAGCGGTGCTGAATTTGCTCTAATGTACACATTCTGAGCTATGATAAATAAATTATGCATATAATTATTTTAATGTAAATTGTTAATTCTAAAATCGATTGAAACTGTGCATGTTTCAATTTATGCATTAATATTTTTAACGCAAAGAATTAAATGCTCAAGTGAAGAGTAATCAGCAAATAAATAACATTTTGAGCATTCCGAAATTCGTATAAATTATCATTAGATCAGTTCGTGATTATGAACTAGAACATGAGCGGCATTCGTTTTTTATACTCTTAGCCGGCTCACATTAGAAATATTTAATATTCAATAATATTTAATAAAATTAGAATATATTTGCAAGCCGAGTTCGTGGTCGAGCTTACTCCACTATAGCATTTTTAGATGTTTTGAATAAAGCTTGACCCTGACAGGCCTATATCGAATCGGCTGTTGACCCTAGAATATATATAAATTATGGGGTAGGAGTTGCTTCATTCTACATATTACCTACATTTGCATAGAACCATTAGACCCATTAAACCTTCTATCAAAAAGACGCAACATATTTAGCAATTTTAACGGCCGATTTTAGGGAACTCAAAATAAGAATCAACAATATTTTTCAACTGTTGCCTGTGTGGATTCTGTTTAGCAGTGTCCAAATAATTAACTTTAATATATTTCGACAGCGTTTGTCGTCGAACGATCACAAAAGCGGCAATTCCATCGAAATGGAAATAATAGATTATGAACGAAAAATAATTAAATTAAATAATTAAATAATAAGAAAAAATTTAGGAGTACAATCGTGGTAAAGGCGAGAAATTCAATTCACTAAATATTTGCTTTTTTTTTAAATTGGGATACCTGAACTGCGATCTATTAGGTCTATTGTGCCGCCTTCTCAGCCCATAGATCCTCTATTAACCCCAGCTCCTGCACGAAAATCTTTGCTGGGTTGGGGGCTTCCACATCTATGAATCTTATGACATGCATCCCTAGAATGCTGTATTTTTTTCTCAACCAAAACAACGCATTTTGCTAGGATGTGCATTGAGGACTCCTCCTCGCATTCAGTTCGCATGATTTAACTTTTCTTTTCGAATATATATACGAATATTTAGAAGTTATAATAAAAGATTTAAGTAAAGCGTTAAAAAATTTAAATCAATACAAAAAGTATATATATCTTGTGGTGTTGAAGACATCTCCATCTCTCCTCAATGTCTACAACAAAATTTTTATACATTCATTAACAATGAACAAATTATACAACATACATTAATTAGCTAAAAACCAGGTTCTAAAAAAAAAAACCATAAGCTGTATTTTGAGAATAATTGAGAATAATTTGAAGGTTAACCTTATTATTGTTACTCGTTGTTTAATATACACGTTAATATTTACATTCACTAACTTAAATTTAAATATTGACAGGGCTAAAATGTTTATCAGCTATGTCGAAATGTATGTAAATCTAATCTTATAACTTGAAAGTTGTATAATTATCTAACGAAAATATAATTACTGATTTTGGCACAAACTTGTCCTCAACGTTTACTGCCACATTTTTGATCAGTGAGATTTTGCTCTTATGGATGAGATGAGGCAATTTTTAAAAACCTATCATTGAGTAGGTTGTCACATAGAAATGAATATGGCATCCCTATCACTAAATGTGTTATTTTATGTTATGTGATTATTTGGCGGAAAACCACAACATGTAAAATAGTTAAAAACGAGGGGAATAAATACAGCAAGAAAGTGTTGCCATGGAAAGCCGGAAACTCAGTAAATTAGTCAACTTTTCAAGGTCATTTAACAAAATTACATACATTTAATACATATATATATATATATATATATGTTATATATGTGTGTATAAAATTTAAATTACGTATACGTAAGTGCGACGCATCAATAATAATGTCATGAACAGAGGTAAAAACCGACCGCTTTTAAGTTAATTAGAATGACCAGTGAAAAAAATACCCAGCTTCGGCATCTAAAAAATATTGAGGAATTTTAAGTAAATTTGTTGTTACCTTGAAATTGGTCAAGTTGCCATTTTATTGTGTCCACTCTAACTATTTTAAGAATTTTACTTACCCAGCTCAAGCAGCAGTTTTAAGGCTTCCCCATAAATACAGGTTATTAAAATGTTTTATTTATTTATTTTTTTCTTTTAGCCAAATAACCTGAATTTAATTCCCAGTGTCTATTAATGTTTGTGCACTGCACACAGAATCAGCTAATCTGATTTAATTTTCATTTTGTTGCTGTTTAAAAAACATATAATAGAAACCAATATGCTCTACGTGATTTCGGTTGTAGGGTGAAACACAGAAAAAAGGCTAAAATTGCAGACCAAAGGAAATGAGTAGAAAAACTGGTAAAAACAGAAGAAGAAAAACCTATGTAGGAAAAAAAAAGCCTATTAGCCATCTAATCGACTTAGAAATGACGACAAAAACGATGCGTTGTTTGCAATGCTAAATATATAACCAGGGATGCAAAACACTACAATTATACAATGAACCAATATCCCAACGAACATGTTCAAAAAACCACAACACAAAGAACATTGGCTATTAGAATTGTCATATAAAATATAAATATATATATATATATATATATTCATTTAGGTGCTATAAATATGCACATATATGATAATCATGTAATATTTTCAAAATACAATTTACATATAATAAATAAATTAGATCGTGCAAATATAGCAAATTCGATTGGCTTAAATCGCTGAACAGATGACGACTTCGCAGTCGCAGTCACTGCTTGGATCGTTGGGGCTGGTTTTGTTTATATTATATATATATATATATATGTATATATGTATATATGTGTGTGTGTATGTGTGTGCAACACACTGTCCGTTATCGTGACGCTTGTCTGACGTAGACGCTTCGTCAGCTGTCTTCGTGTTGCTTGCACTGCGTCTGTTGTTGGTTGTTGTTGGTTTTTGTTGTTGTTGTTGCTGCTTTGCTGCTTTGCTGTGGTTGTTCGGCACCTCGAATTGCTGCCGCCAAAACATGGCAAACTCAGTTTGAATTCTGCCTTCAAGCGCAATAGAACAACATTTTAAAATCACTTGCTGGTGAAAAGTTATTTAATCAATTATTAGCCCACCTGCTTAGACGTGTTTATGACACTATTTCCCAAATTCATATATTTTTTTTTTGTTCTTAAATTAATATTGTTTCAGTGAACTTGTTGCATTTGCAATTAAAATTTTTTTGTTTTCTTTTTTTTTTTGTTCTTAAATTAATATTATTTTTAGATAACTTGTTGCATTTGCAATTACAATTTAACTAATTGCTTATCCGCGCTGAATTATTATTTATATATTTTTTGTCATTGTTTTTTTTTTTTTTGTTGTTGTTGTTTTGTAATCGGCGCAGTACTACAATAGAACCAAACAAACGCGAGCATTAATCATTATTCAAAAAGGTACACACGACGAATAAGTCAAAAGAAGAAGAAGAAGATCTCATCCATACTAAGTAAAAAAAACGAGTTACAACATTGAAAGCCATGTGCGCCTGTCCCCACGCCCATCAAATGCCGAGCAACATGTCCTCCGGCAAGATATTGCCTCGTCGTCAGGCGATTCCAGTTCTTTACACCCGTGGCACTCACTACGAGGTCGGCTTTGATATGGTAAGCAGTCTTATTCCTTCGCCCTTTGACCTTTCAAATAACTCCAAAAAAAAAAAAACACGCCTGGCACAGTCACGCAAACCTAATAATATAAAAACAAATCGCTTTTAAGGTTTTTTAATGCTTGAACTTTGCCAAAAGTAGACGGTAAAAAATTAAGAAAATTTCTAAATATTAATATATAATTATACTTTTGTGCAGCTTAAACTAGGTTAAAATATAAATAAAATAACATAACATGAAAAGCAAGAAATAAATATAATATGCTAATTAAGTAATTAAATTTACACAACTTAATAATTCATAAAAAAAATGCTTCAATTGCATTTCAAATGTGATGGAATTGTTTTTTTCTGATTATCAAATTCAAACTGCTTGTCATTCAAGCAGAAAGTTCAAATGATCTGTGAAATTTCACATATATATACATATATATGTATGTAATATATGAACATTGCATATGCAATTAGCATTACATATATTAGAGTAATTAAATTTTCACAATCTCGAAATAAACATTGGCTAGCCGAGCAAACAATCATTTCTAACGAAAAAAAGCCTTTCTAATGAAAAGAAATCTGAAATGTTTGCAAATTGAGCAATACAAAATTTAGATACTCTAATTGGCCAACAAGCCAAGACCTAAAGCTGACTAGTTAAATCCAGAACGAGATAGTCTAACTTTAACTGTGATGTTCTTAATTAAATTACTTTATTATTGTGTTTAATTTCTTTAGTTTTCTAGATTAAAGTGATGTCTCTAAATGTGTACAAATACTCTGTACACTCTTATCAGGCTGTGCAATTACAACGCTTTAAACTGTGTGTTATATGAAAATATACATACATATAAATATATATATATATATATATATATATATATATAGTATATAGATAAACCGCTACGCTGGTCGTGATAAGCTCAAAAGTCATTGAATCCGTTTGTATGTGCATGTTAATGACTTGTACACAGTAAAGAAAAAAGACTGTCTAAAAATGTAATTTTTTTGAAGAAAAATTATAAATTGAACAAGCTAAAATTTGCATTGCTAAAACTGAAAGGGAAAAGTAAAAGCGACAGACTTAAAGATCCTTATTCCTTATTGTTAAAAATATTCTATTTATATAGATAATTTCTTGGTTTAAGATTTTTTTGTTTTATTTACTTTTAATAGGTTTTGCATTGGCACCAGAAATATATACTTAATTTAAGCCTATTTATTTTCTATGCATTTTTTTTTTAACTTTATTTTCTTGAATACTTTCGCCAACGTGGTAGTTTTTGACCCAGTTCCCGTTTAACCTTCGGCCAAACAAAAATGATCGCACCCAATTGTTGGCTGCCCCATGTGCCACATGTTTATGTGTGTGTGTGTGTGTGTTTGTGTGGTTTTAAACCGAAATTAGAATTGGTAGTGAAAACTGCACAAATGGCCAATATCAAGGGCAAACAACAACAGTTAGCAAGCAGGCACGGAATCCATTTCAATGACGGTTTTGAGACGGGAGTCGATACCAATTGGCGACCCACCCAACTGTTGAACCAACCTTGTTCAGCTCCATTCAATGGCAGTTCCCCTCCACATACTCCTTCTGCAACTCCAACTCCACCCGCAGATCATTTACAACAGTTTCAATATTGTCTAATAATAACAAAAAGGTTTTATTTATATTGTTTGGTTTTAGCGGACCGTTTTGTTTGTTTGCACTGCGATCAGTCGTGATCGATAATGGTCATATAATTTGCATATATAAATACAAAATACAACGCTTTTCAAAAAAACTAGAAATATAAGAAATATAGAAATATAAATGTCTATCTGCATATATTGACATTCCAATGGAATGTTTAGAAAGCCACTTCTATTTTTTTGTTGAAAAAATAATAATAATAATAATAATAATAATAATAATAATAATTTTGTGCTTTCCAGGGTCGCACATTTGGCTCAATGATCAAGAACTTTCTGATCTTATCTCAGCCACTGAACGAGACCTACTTGCCACTCTATGGCACCGCAAAAGGCAGTGAGTACTCCAAATTTGTGTCACTGCCTCAAATTGATGTGCTAATGTGAATCATTTATTTTTAATTATTATATATTTGTTGCTCTGCTCTGCTTGGCATTTGTTTTTTTTTTTTTGTTTTTTTTTGTTTACAGGGCAAATTTACAATGAGACACTGGAATCGGTGAAGTGCAGCTTCCCGCAGTACATCCGCGAATTGGAGGGCGTTGCCGATGGTGCCGAGGTGGAGTTTCACAAGGTGAGCCATATACAAAACGATAAATGTAACCCAATACTCGATTATCAAGCCACCTTGCCACCTTGCCACCTTGCCACCTTGCCACCTTGCCACCTTAAAGTCAGCGCCTCTTGCCCCACCAATTCCCCCCCGTACAACATAGGCCACCTCGTTCATAATAAGCACTCGAGCTGAGAGCTCCAGCTGTGCAAAATTAAGTGGCCATTAAAACAAATACAAGCACATAATTGTTTCAATTATCTATAAAAAAAAAAAGAAAAACAATAAATAAAAAAACCAAAACAAAAAAAAATTAAAATTAAAAAAATAGCTGTTGATTGCGGGGGCAAACTTAAACTTGAGTATTTTAACGGTAAATGTAATGCCAAAGTCGTTGCACACAATTGCGTTGCGTGCTGCGAATTAGTGTGCCACACCAAACCCCCCCCCCCCCCACTCACACACACACACACACACCACCCCCATGCTGCGTCTTACATTGCAAGTTGTCAATTCAATGACAGCACCAAATGCAATATAAGTAGCTATACATATATATATATACGAGTATATATATATATATATATATAAATATCTGAAGTCGTATAAAATAATTGCACTTTAATAGGAATCAAATAGTAATTACGATTCGCACTCGTTTATAATGAGCATTGTGAACATAATAACCATTCTGAAATGACGATTATTATATAATGGCAACAAATGCAATTGTTCATCCATATTGTAATTAAATTAAATGATAAAATTCTCACACATTTCAGTGCCTCACAAAATGTTTAGGCAAAACTTGGCAGGTGCTGCGTATACTTAATATTTTTCTATGCACAAACCTAAAGCAAACAACAACAACAAATTATTTAGAAATTTTTTTTCTGCCTCCGAAAGTTGACCAGTTTGGAGCGTAAATTAATTGACAGATCTTTAAAAGTTTGGTTTAATTTGCAATTAGTCGCACCAATTTTAGCTAATTACAACTGTAATGCCAAAAAAAAAAAAAAAATGTTAAATACAGTCATTGATCTAGTTCCGTTTTATTGGACTGTGTAATTGTTATTGCCATGTTATTGCTCTTGCGATGACTAATTCGCGTTGGCCAATTTGACCATATGCGTGTAACTGCAACTGATAAGTGGCCAAGTGAAGGAGACGCCACGCAAAACAAATAACAAATAACAAATAACAAAATATCGATTTGGCTTGACGAAACCTCAAAAAACATTTCAGGTGCAAAAACAAATCTTGCTTTGGCTTCTCTTCAAGTGTCAAGTGCCAATTCAATACCATGGCTAAATTAATATTCAATAACTGCTTCTCAAATCTAGAAATGTGACTTTCATGTTAGAAATGCACACCTGCCAGTAACTTGTTCTAATTTTTGATGATTAAATAGTTGTATTTTTTTTTTTTGTTTTTTTTTTAGGTGCACTCAATATTTAACTAACCTTGGCTGACGACAGCTGCATGAATCTTATCAGATTATTATGCGATTTGCATAATCAACTAACTGAATATTGTATTAAGCCTTGCTAACTGATTCCAGTTTAGAACTGAAGTCGCTTCAATGTATTTCATTCTGCATACAAGAATCTAATGATTGAATCGAATCTTGTTTGCCTCTGCCACAATATTAAGTAATTAATTTATTACATTTTTCTAATTAACTAGCTCAATGATTGAAGTGATCAAATTACTTTATAATGACAATAAATTGTTTTTTTATATGAAATGCAGGCAATGTTGAATTGAAGAATTTGACCAGGAAACAGCCAGAGTATTATAAAGGTCGATTGTCTATGCCATAGGAGAACTTCGATTTAAAGTCATTAACACTTATTATCGCTGAATGCCGTTACATAATTTGGCACAACCTTAATATGCCCCATTTTGACCATTCTAAATGGGTACAGATTTCGAAAAGCGATTGAAATATTTCAAATGCTAAAAAGTAAACGTTCTTAGCGAACGTGTAATTACACATATATGTAATTATAATTAAATATATATACATATATATAAATATATGTAATTCCCATTCTGAACTCCATTAAAGAACTTTCTGATCTTATCTCAGCCACTGAACGAGACCTATTTGCCACTCTGTGGCACCTCAAAAGGCAGTGAACACTCCAAATTTGTGTCACTGCCTCAAATTGATGTGCTAATATAAATTATTTATTTTTTATTCTTCTTAAATATATACATTTTTATTGCTCTGCTCTGCTCGGCATTTGTGTTTTGCTTACAGGGCAAATTTACAATAAGACACATTATAATTTATAATGCAGCTTAATGATCAAGTGATCAAATAACACTTGATAACGATAATTAATCGATTTATATGAAATGCAGGCAATGTTGAACTGGAGAATTCGACCAGGAAACAGTCAGAGTATTATAAAGGTCGATTGTCTATGCTTTATGGGGGCAGATTCCGAAAAGCGAGTGAAATATTTAAAATGCTGAAAAGTAAACGTTCTAAGCGAACGTGTAATTATACATATGTAATTATAATTATATATATATATATATAAATATAATTCCCATACTGAACTCCATTAAATAGTCTTCAAGTTCAGCCAACAACAAATTAATCATTATCCAAAAATAAATGAATCACTTTGCTTTCAAATGGGAAATACACAGAAAGTAATTACCACGCATTCATTTTAAAGTTAACTTACAAATAAATATAATATATATATATATATATATAATATAAAATAATTTGACATTTGCCAACAGTTGTTTTTACTACACTTGGACGAGATCTTGCCACAGGCAGTGAAGCATCAGCCACGCAGCAAGAATCAACCCACCGGCTGCTCCTCAATCATTGTCAATCAGAAGCAATGTGTAAGCATTTATATATATATATGTATATATATATTTTGGCAAACTTGATCTCTATATTCCATTTTCTTTGATCAGCGCCTGTTGGGCCACACAGAGGATGCCCTCACGGAGACGCTGAATCATTACTATTTTGTGGTGGCGCACATTATTAGTGACAAGCCGCAGGGCAAGTATAATGTGAAGGAGGAGCATTTCATGTCCCTTTGCTATGCTGGTCACCTGCCTGGCTACACAATGAGCCACAATCATCATGGACTAATCTTTAGCATCAATACAATTAGTGCCGAGCTGCTGCGCAGCGGTAAAACACGTAAGTTGGCCTCCTCCTCTTATTCTATTTGTGGCCTAAACTTAAAAGTTAACTAATTTTAAAAAAACAGCTCGTCATTTCCTGACACGGGCACTGCTTGCCACAAGCAATGTGCATGATGCGTTTAGGGTGCTTACAGATGCTGGCGTTGGTGCCGCCGATGCCTGTTCCATTAACTTCTCCTTTTTGGCGTGAGTAGGCGGCAATCATTAAGGTTTTATATATTTTTTTCATATTTGCTAAATATCTTGCAGCGATCCAAAGCAAATGTTTTACAATGTGGAAATGGCACCGAATCCGGACAGAAAGAATGAATCGCATCTGAGCATCAAGGAGGTGCCGCTGGGCTCTCACAATTATCATGTCAATCAGTATGTTTGTCTTTTTTTTTGACCAACTTGAGACACAAATCACGTATTCATGCATTCTCATTCAATTCAATTTGACAGATTTGAGCGCATTCACTTGGATCAGGCCAATGATCTGATGATCGAGTCCAGCGTGTCGCGCATGCGCGCCTTTGCCACATTCAAGCCGCCTGTCAGCGAGCATGATGTGTGCAATATGCTTGGTGACGTCACTGGTGGATGCTTCTGTGTGTGGCGCGACAATGGCAGAACTGATGAGGTGGTCAAAACAATTGCCGTTGGCCTCTTCGATTTGAATGCCAAAACCTTTTCACTCTATTCGGACAATCCCAGTCTCACCAAGCCACACTGCACATTGCCCCTGCTTTATAAATAATTGATGGGAAAAAAAAAAATCCCCATTTATATATATATATATATATATATATATATTAAAACACCTTTATTTTTTTATTGTTTGTGTTTCTTATTATAAATATCAACAATTTGAGGTGCCCAGTTATTGTCTTATTGAACATTTCTATTAAGGCACATTTTATTTTTGTATTTCTATTGTGTTTTTTTTTTTTTGTATATTTTTTTTGTAATTCTTTCATTTTTTTTGTATTTTTTTTTTTTTTGTATTATTTAAGCAAATATTTGTGCTGAATTAAAGAGAGTTTTATCTTGAAAATGTATTTAAGTTCTGTGTATTTTATGTGTCCGAAAAGCAAAGGCGTGACAGAAATATTGAAAATGCTCTGACAATTCTCGGAAATCCAACAGATGAATGCTAAGTTTATATTTATATATATCTTTATAAATTCATGGAACGTATTCAATTTACCATGTTTCTATTAAATAAATAAACCGACATGTTATATTCGGAATTTATAAATAATAAATTAGAGTAAACAAAACAAACAAAACAAACAATAAATCGTGAAATTGTAGAATGATTTTTACATAATATTTGTAAATACTCATTTTTCGTTTTATCAAAAATATATTTGTTAATTATAAAAGTGGCTCAAAACACAGTCACCCAATCTGGTATTATTTGTACCAACAAAACTCGGAACTCACAGAACCAAAACATCGTAATACTCGATCCCGTTACTTGGGTGTATTTATGTGTGTATGTGTTTCTATTAATTTTATTATATTTATAGTAAGGTCATTCGGATTATTGATCACATAGTCGATTTTACAATAAAAATGTAACAAAAATGTAATGGGCTGAGTCGAGTCATTGGCACCGCTTTAAGACAACCTTATCCAGTAACTCTGAAACAATGTGTGGGCCTTGAACTGTAGGCCTGTGTCGAAGTTCCACTTAGTGAATAATGATCATTACAATTAGAACTAAAACGCTTCCCAATATCCAATTAGCAATTAAATAATTGGCTTGGAATTCACAGTTGTCGACAGTAAGTGCCCATTTAAATCAGAACGTATAATACAAAGAATTCAAAAGTTCATATATAAAAACTATTCTTAATTGGTGGCGAGGTGCATCGTCAGCAAACTTAAACTTGAGTCTTCTAACGGTAAAGGTAATGCCAAAGTCGTTGCACACAATTGCGTTGCGTGTTGAATGTGTTACCCCCCCCTACGATATACCCTGAACCCATTTGTTCAAAATATTCTTTACTTCCTTTAAAAAGTTTTACAACCGAATTTGAGCAGTTCTGCAAATGCACTCATTTCTCATTGAAGGCACAGACATCGAAGAGTAAAACAAAACAAATGCAGCAAATACATTTATTTACAAGCCCGAACTGATCCCTAATTGGCTGGATAGAAATACATTCAAATACACATGCATATACATACACACGTACAGGCAATCGTACGTAACGGGATTCTTCAGTATACACACAAATGTAAATTGATGCTAGCATCAAATATCACGTCATCTCTTTCTCACACATGCATTCGCATTATTACGCATACAAAAAATGCTTGCGGCTGCTGGTAGAAATGAGATCAATATGAGAATATATTTTTGACAATAACTTTGGTGTTTTTTATACGATCTTGATGAAAATTATGCAGATGATCAATATTATGCATATTATGTGCCTTTTATTGCAATCGGAAATTTATCGATAATCGAGAAACGGAGGCAGTTATCGAAAAAAAAAAAAGCAAACTTGATCTTCGCCGGATACACGGAACCACATATTCCAAATTTCAAGCTCTTATACTCTTTGAGATCCCAGTGTTTATACGGAATGACAGACATATCGAATCGCCTGTTGGTCCTGTGCAGGAATATATATACTTATGGGGTCGGTGATGATTCCTTCTGCCTGTTACATGCAGCTGCAAAATTTTTATTTAGCCAATTTGACCATATTATTGAATTACAGATAACTAGAAGTCAACGAAATGGATGCCTTGGCTTCTCCTCGTCATAATTGAATCCATCCAATACACCATAAATAAATTAACAATCATTTTTCAAGAATAACAATCATATTTCCCTCTTTAATTACATTTTCTTTAAGTGTTCACATAGTATATTGGATCATATATTGAAACGGATTTGTGATGTTTTCTTATTAGAATTGATTGCACTAGTTTCCAAAAACTGTTGCATACTTTGGAGCGCAACGGCATAAATAAAACAACAGCATATTTTTAGGGCGTGCCACAGCAAATCAAGAGTGTTTTTTTTAGAATATGGAAAATTAAAATCTCATTTTAATTAATAATAACAATAATCATTATAATAATAACGTTCAAACAAATAACGTTTCCGCTGTGCGGATTAGTGTTGTATCAATGAGGAATACATTTTATGAAAACCCCACCTGAAATTCGGATGTGCTTGGCTACTACAATTTCACTACACATGCAAGAATCGTCTCGCACATCCAAGACCGACATCGTCGCCGGCTTCCAATTTCCTTTTACCATAATTTTTGGCACTTTATGGGCCAGCAGATAAGAACGAAATGCCTGAGTTTTGGATGTACATTTCGGATTTTTTTTGTTTTTTGTATTGTTAATTTCTTTTTTCTACTTCATTTCTTTTTTTTTTAGCCATTTAAGTGTTTAGTGCTAAGCGTTTCCTTCCCACAGCAATTGATATGCGGCATACCCTTTGCTCAAGATATTTAAGCATGGATGTGCATAGATATTTTTGGAAGAAAAAAAAAAACAAAAAACAAGGCAAACAGGCAATCAGCCAACGAAAGTGCTTGTCTGCCTAATTTGTCACTTCACTTGGCTGCAATGCCAACCTATTTTACTCAAATAACAGTTTGTGATCGGTCTCTCTCTGTGTGTGTGTGTCTGCGTGTGTGTGTGCCTGCATGTGTGTGTGTTGCTCAGAGAAACGAAACGATCACATCGGTAGGGGGTCACACAATTGCCTAAATGCTGTTGCTTTCGTTCGGCTGATTGAAAATTTTCCGTAAGTGCATTCAAGTATTAACTATGACCATTTCTATGTGTTGCCCCTGCTCCGTCTAAGATAGTAGTTCAGCCCCTTAAAGAGCAGCAGCAGCAGCAGCAGCAGCAGCAACAACAACAAAACAGACGCACACACACGCACACATACATACATACATACACACATTTTCAATACTTCATTGATTATGTTAATATGCCGACGCGGCGTTTCCCTTGATTCACCTTATCACTGGACTCGTCGTCGTCGCCGTCGTCGTCGTCGTCGTCAACTGTTTTTATTTAGGTTTTAGAGTCGTTTGTTTGTTCTTTTCTAACCAACGGCAAACGAAACTCCGAAACAAAATCCACAACTGAAACTGAAATCGAAACGAAAATCTGTTTTAAAATCTTTATGTGTTGACATTTTTCCTCTCCCTCGCACTTAGTTCCCTTCACTGTTAGGTGCTTGTTGTTGTTGTTGTTGTTGTTGTTCTTGTTGTTCTTTTTATTTTTGTTTGTGTTATTTTACCTTTGCAGGTTTTCCCGTTCACACGTTCTTCGTGGAAAATTTTGTCTCATCTAATTAAGCACACACATATACAATGCATGTATGTATGTATGTACGTATGTATGTATATGTATGTCTGCATGTTGATCAGTTTTCGATCGTTTACATATAAATTTGTTCATTGGAAATAAAACTCTTTTTTAACTGCGCTTTTCTTTGTGACTAATAAATGCTAACATTAATTTCCATACGCATTCAAATCTATGCTGCGGTTACATAAAGATTAACGACTATTTTTCCTTCTTGCTGGGCAAAATGTATTCTGTATCGAAATTTCTGATCGATACTGTTGACAGTAGCAAGACATATTTGTTTTGTATGTCATTTATCGCTTCTTTTTTTTTGAGAGTCTCACATTATTTGGGCTTGGCTTCTTTGCTTCTATTCGTCTTCGTTCGGATCTGACCACTATATTACACAGCTGCTATAGGAATAATCTAGGTCACTTCACAAATGTTGTGCAACAGAACATATAAAAAAAAATATATATATATATATTTGTATAAAAATGTAATAAAATAATATTTATCTTTCAGGGTATATATATAGGATATATATATATATAGCGAGAGATAAACATTCTTTTGTTTTTTTTTATTTGTCACCTCATAAGTTATGCTTCCAAATATAATAATACATTTATTTCTGTAAGTACTTGAAAAGAGTAGTTGTACTTTAAAATTATATTATTAGCTGATAATATAGTATTCTATGAAAATCAATTTGTTTAAGGACCCCAAAGACCAATTCTTTTATTTTAAAATTATACCAATGTCCTAATTTAAACGCAATATGATTAACTGATGGATGTCCACTTGGCAAAATTGAATATCCATTCACAGAGCTTTTCAATTTGTTATGAATGTGTCGGAAATCAATTTATTATAACTCAAAAGTCATTGAACTAGTTCCGTTTTGTGTGCGTTCACTGTTGAATTGGTCAATTTGTAGTTAGCCAATTTGACCATATTATTGAAGTGCAGATAATGCGACAGTCATTATTGAATCCATCCAATGCACCATAAATAAATGGACAATCGTTTCTTAAGAATGACAAACATATTTTCCACTTTAATTACATTTTCTGTGGCCAATTCTAGTCAATCAATTTTGTGTTGGAATAAATCACAATGAAATATTCGAAATCGAGACCAAAACACGAGCAATACAAAAATAATATTATATAATTCTATAGTATTAGTAATTATTATATTATGTTTTTATTTAAATGTATTATAGTTATTTATGAAATATAAAATAATTATATTTAATTCAAAAAGTGAAATGAGAAATTTTTAATTTAATTTTAATATATTGAATATGAAAAATAATATGAATTAATGAAAAGGAATCGATATAAATATATCTATTTTGCCCCTTAGCTGATATGTTCATGACAATATTCGGCGTGTTGCAAGAACCTAATGTAAGTCAACAATTTGATTCATGCCACTTATACAATATATATTTTTAAATCTTTTGTTTAAAAGTGACCCCCGCAGACAGACAGCCAGGCACACAGCCAGACACGCACACAGCCAGACACGCACACACGCACGCACACACACACACACACACACACACACACACACGCACACACACATGCAAACTGTCAGGCCAAATGATCTGCGACTGGGCGAGTTTCAAGTGTTTTTGTGTCACAGCCAAGGAACACTGACTGTAAGTGGATACTTGGACAAGGCACTTTTAGCTGTCATTTGTTAGTAATAAATATTGAAAATGGAGAAAAAACAATCTGATTCAAATAAAGGATCGTTACGCATATTGTATTTAACATGTGTGTTTGCCGTGCTGAAATGCAAAACAATTTAAGAGGCAGAGAGAGAGGTAGACAAAGAGAGAGGTAGGGGAGAGGGGGGGGGGGGGTAGGAGTTGTAAGTGTAACGTGTAACGTGTTGGTTAGCCTGCCCAGTGGGTAGCCTAAACTAAAATAATTGTAAGAAAACAAAAGGCAAACAAAATAAAAAAAAAAAATGTCTAATGACAAAAATGATCGTCAACACATGGGGATATATAAGGGTATATATATATATATATATATATATATATGTGTGAAGATGTCGCCGCGTTGGCATTTGAGTGGAATACGAGAATGTTGCAGCAATACTCGTATATATATATATATGAAAATGCCACCACTGAAAATCATTCATTGCTGCCGTTTCACATTTGCCCAGTTTTACTCTGGACAGAGTTCAATAACATTTTCAAAAACAATTTGCATGCTTTTGTGGGCTGGGCCCCTAATGCATTGTAATTGAAGACACTGCCAAAAACAAAAAAAAAACAAAAAAACAAAGCACAACAAAAAAATATATATATATATAAAAAAAAAAAACGGGCGCAACTTCCTTTTGCAGGAGCTGGCAAGACAACTTCCTTCACAAAGCAACACAAACCGACTGCAATACAATGCGCGGCGAGGCGCCTCGAAATCTGCTTCCATTCGTTTATGTTGTTGTTGTTGTTATTATTGTTGTTGTTGTTGTTGTTGTTGAGATCGTCTGCCAAAGCTTTGCATATGGGAAGCGTCCTCCCCATCATTATCACCACAAACAACAGCAGCATCATCATTAACATCATCATCATCATCATTAACATCATCATCAACATCATCAGAATCAGCTCTGCTCTGCTCTGCTCTTTGCTCTCGACTTGCCTCGACTTTGACTCACATAAAAAAAAAATGTTAATGTTGCAAGCTGCAATTTTTGCAACGTCCCCGTCGTCGTCAGAGTTGTCATCTTCCTTTCGTTTTGCTACGCCCCACCAGATACCCTCACCCAAGCAGGCCTATCAAGTTTCTTATCGCATCTTTCCTTAATAATCATTTTAGTTGATTATATTTCCATGTTCGAAAAATTTTGAATTTATTAAGCAACAAATTTAATAATTTTTTTTAATTCTTGCATTTATTTCTTAAGTTTAACTAAATTTAGTACACAATAAATAAAATTGTTCTAAAAATAATTTAATGTAACAGCAAATATTAAAAAAAAAAAAACATCTTTGGATTGATTCAAATTTTCTTAATAAAATTATTTGCAAAGGCAACACAATTTTATATGACTTTCATCACTTAACTTTGATACTTTTTAAAATATTTAATTAAAATTTAGATTTGAATATCCAAAAAAAAAAAGAGCTGGACTTAAAAATAGATCAAGTTATTTGTACAGGCCAAAATCCCATTGACTCCACATTTGTGCAAGCAACATTTCAAAATAATTGCATTTTTGGCTTCAACAACAATTTCCTAATCAATTTCAATTTAAAATTTGAATTTTGCATCGGCAACTGTCTGCTGACTCAAAGCTTGCAAATCCCAGGCATTTTCAGTTTTGAGAATAAAATTTGCTTATGTCAAGCATAATCCTTCAAAAGATATCAAAGAGTATTCCAGATTCGTGGAGCTGTGTTGGAAGATAAGTTTTCTCTGACTGCTTTTTGACTTTTGCTTTTCACAGGCAACCGGACCACAGCTTGCCGCTTCGATAATGCCGGCGTCTGTTCTCCTGTGTGTGTGTGTGAGTGTGTGTGTGTGTGTGTGTGAGTGTGTGTTTATGAGTGTGTTCTTATTATGCATGTATATGTGTGCTTACAACATAATTTTAATTTATAGCGTCAGCGGCAAGTACAGTTGAGGTTGAGTTGTGTTGAGCCAAACAACTGGCAACTGGCAACTGGCAACTGGGCAACTGAGCAACTGGGCAACTGGCAACTGGGCAACTGGCAACATGCAGCAACAGGCAGCAGGCAGCAGGCAACAGGCGTTTGTTTCGTCTTCATCTTCAGCTTAATTTTGGTATTCAGTGTTCGGTGCTCGGTGCTCGGTCTGCCCCTACCGGTTGCGAGTATGACTCAGGCAAGTTGTGCAAAAAACAAAAAAAAAACAACAAAAAAAAAAAAGCACACAAAACACATTTAACAAAGTTCTCGTATAGAAAAAGAGAACCAAAACAAAAGCACAAAAATATACACATCGCAGTTTTGGTAGTAGAGTAAATGGTAAATGGTAAATGGTAAATTGTTCCCCCCCCCCTTCTTCCTTAACCCTGTCTCCAGCCAGACAGTTGTTTAGACGCCGCGTCTGCGTTTGAAAGCGGTTTTCTTTACGTTATTCCTATATTTCTGTATGTGTGCGTGTGTTTGTGTGTGTGTCTGTGTGTGTGTGTGTGTGTGTGTGTGTATTCTCTATTGGCCGGTCTATTGGCATTGACATGGGCGACAACAAAGCCGAAAGCATACAGAAGCTTACAGCTTGTGCGGCACAAAAGTGGACGAAAAGTGGTTTTTGTGCAGCAACTCGAGAAACACGTTTCTTATTGTTGTTGATCCTTTGTCCCAAGCTGCGTAATAAGCAACCCAGTTGGTAGTTGTTGTTGTTGTTGGTAGTTGTTGTTGTTGTTGGTAGTTGTTGTTGTTGTTGGTAGTTGTTGTTCGCAGGCAACATTGTCGCTTATTAGTTTCGTGCATCCACAAAAGTATGATGGATGCTAAATTGCTTTGCACTTGCGTGTCCTCGGGGCATGCACCATATGGCTGCTGATGCTGCTGCTGCTGATGGTATTGCCCCTTCTGTTATTGTTTTGTGGCAGCGATCTGACTGATCTGACTGTCTCCACTCTGTCATTCTCTCAAGTAGTGCGCCCTACTTCAAAAGCCTGCGCCAGACCATACCAGACCAGACCAGACCAGACCAGACCAGAGTTCTCCAATCCAATCATAATTAGTTGAGACCCGTTAATAATGTTGGGAGTTTGGGATTTTGGCCTGATTGTGTCCAAAGTACCAACATAAGTGGGCTCAAGTGAGGCCAAAGCGGCAGCACGCGATGTAAAGCTGATTATCGGCTACAATTGATCCAGTCATTGATGGGCCAACTAATCCCAACTAAGAGCCCCAAATCAGAAAGCAAAAAAAAAAACATAAATAAATATATAAAAAAAAAAATCAACTATCTTTTCGAACGAAATTCTACTTTCTTTGTGTTTCCACATCTACTGAAAGAAAATAATTAGAGTTATTATCGATATACCCTGAACCCCGACCTCTGAAATATATTTCAGTTTTATTTCTAACTTTTTTCCTTTAACAAACTTTGCAAGAAGAAAGAATAATAAAAAAAGAACACATAACTTAATTAATTTTGTTACATTTTTTAATTTCATTTGCGATAATAAGAAATAAGAAAGAAATATATAAAAAAATAATTTTTATAATTTTTCCCAATTGAAGAAAATTTAATAGCAAAGTTAATTTACTGTTATCTTCAGTACTAACACAGATGCCATTGTGGTAACTGTAAACAGTCTTCAATTGCCGCTTGAAATATTTGAAAATGCCCAAAAAATATGAGAATCACAATTATAAACAAAAAAGCAACGAAATATTTTCCATACCAGTTTATTAAAAAAAAAATAAAGTGAGAATTTTTTTAAATTGGATTCAAAGATCACCTACAAATAAGATCTTTCGTAGATCTCCGAATGAGTTTAAGTTAAATCAACCTTGAAATATCTAAAAATTATTTTTGAATTGAGCGTAAAAATACAGATTTTAGTGTTGAACTACTCATTTCGAAGGTAGTTTTAACATTTTGAATGATTTTCTAACAGAAATTTGATTTTATATATACTGGATTAATAGTGTACATAACAAACAGGGATTGGAAAAAATTTAAAAAAAAAAAATATTACAGCAACAAATATTATGCAGCAAATTTTATGTTCCCAGCGAAAGTTTTCAACTTCATTATTCTCAGTTATGCTTAAAGCATTTTATTCAGTTTTAATCTCTAGCAAACTTATAACTCGAAATAATACTATGAGATATAAAAATTCAAATATTTGTAAAAACAATCCTGAGTGGTAAGTATGCAAAAGAGTTCTCCCAAGCGCAACTTATCTGTGGCAGCAACAAATATTGTATATTATATTGTAGAGTCACAACTGAATCCTTTTATGCCCAACAAATTTGCTGATAAAAATGAAAAAAAAACAAAAAAAACTGCAGGGGTGCAAACAGCAAACGGCCATCAATCAATGCACAAATCTGCAAACTGCAACAAAACTGATCAATCATGCAACACATATGTATTTATGGAAAAAAAAAAAAAACCACTTCAGCTTGCCACATGCGATCAATGGGATTAGCCTAGACGCAGACACCGCTCAAGAAAGGCAACCCTGAAAAGTGAGTGAAAAGTGCCTCGATAAAGGTACATTTACCGTTTGCCTGTGTGGCAAGAATTTGTACTTAAGTTGTTAATACAAACATAGAGCAAAGCGCTAAAAGGTTTTGCCCAACTGCGGTCAGATGTGTTTGTGTCTCTCTGTGTGTGTGTTTGTGTGTGTGTGTGTGTGTGTGTGTGTGTGGCACATAATTAGCCCAGGTTCGGTGACAATAAAGCTAAGCCCTATGTTGGCAGGGGGGCAGCAGCATTATTTCTGCTTACCTGAACAGAACCAATGATAGATATATATATATATATATATATAAATGTATAAATGTAAATGTATATATTTAAGTAAGTAGTTACACACGAAATTTACATGTGACTCAAATCTTTGCGGTGGCAGCTGCAGAAGCAGCATGCAACAAAATGTCGCAATAGTCGCTCATTAACACAGATCTACCAACCCAACGATGATCTAACGACCCCGCCTCCTCCCATTTGACAAAACAACAAAACAAAAAAGCACCAACAAAAAAAAAATTATTTAAATTCAAATGTATTTTATGTGTTGTTGTTGTTGTTGTTGTTGTTGTGTCTGCTGCTGTTGCTTGGCTGAAGTTCAACAATGGTTCAGACTTTCTTTTTGGGGCCACGCGTCGCGTTGGTAAATTGTTTTCACTTTATTGCCTTTTTGACTGCGCTTTTGGACCAACGCTTAATGACATTTATATACATAGAGCATATCAAATTGTATGTGTATTTAATGTATATATGTATGTATCTATGTATCTATGTATCTATGCAATTCTGCTGAGAGTGAGCCAAAAACGCGACACATTCCTAAACGACTCGCCACTGTCGAGCCTATCCAAATATCTTGTGATTTTTTTTTTTAAAGTGCTCTTGTGGCAAGATATGATGATGATGATGATGATGATGATGATGATGATGATGATGATGATGATCATATTTACAGTTGGGTGGCGACAACGCACATGTCGTCTATCGCCCACCAAAATGTCATTGAACCCACCGTCAAACAATTCACAATCACAATCACCAAAAAATGAAAAAAACGAAAAAACCAAAAAAAAAAAAAAGAACAAAATCAAATATAAACTAACTGAAAATATTGAAAGGCAAACAACATATTCGTCTTTTATCGCCTTTAATCACAATAAGTGCGCCTCGTTTAATGCTTCTTTTACCATTGGCAGCACAACCCACCTCCCCCCTCCCCCACCACACCACCACCCCACCCCATACCCCTTCCACACACAGTTACTCTTTTGATTTTCTTGACACAAATAAACGTATTCCCATTTGACGTTTTGAAACAAAGCCAACAACAACAATGCCAAACTAATAGTGTGTAACAACAAATAGCAGCAATTGCAAAAAAACAAAAAAAAAACCAAAAAAAATTAAAAATAAAAAAAAAATGTTTTGCCACGAGTTGTCTTGAATATCAATCAGCCAGCAACTGACGCAAATGCCCTACACTTAACAGTGTTGTGTAACGTCTCAAAGCTATCATTTCTCATAGCAAACGTTCAAAATACTCAGAAAGCGATTTTAATTTTAAATAATATAATTATTATTATAATAATATATATGGATTCTCGTTTTGTATTATGTTTTTATACAGACTTGATCTTTGCTTTCTAAAAAAAAAAATACAATAAATTTGTTTTTTTTCCTTTAGGTTGTTTTTTAAATTACATAATTTAATTGACTTTTTGTATATTTCTGTTTCGCATAATATTCGAAAAATACACTTGTTGCAGTTGTTGAGTTGTCTATATGGCTGAACTATTTTACAATTTCAAATTTTTTTTTCTGGTACTGCCAGGGGTGCGACCTTATTTGTACACACAACACACGCACAACAACTAGTACACATCACATATAGTTGGTAACATCATTTTCGATTTCACTTTCGTTAGAAATATCAAAAAGTGCGCCAACTGCAAAACTGTTGCGTATGTGTATGTGTGTGTGTGTGTGTGGGGGGGGGGGTTGTCTAGGGTTAGGTTGCTGTGTGGGGTGTATTTCTCATATGGTTTGTATAGTTACCCGTACAGCTCATAAGTAATTAGGCAGTCAATAGTTTCGCTATCAAGCTTCAGGAATGTTGGTTCCATTTCATTTAAGTCGACAATTTTTTTTCCTTTTTTTTTTATCAAATATCGGTTATTTATTTGTACAAATTTTCTTTTAAATTAGTTTCGTCAATATAGAGGCGTGAGTCGGGCACTTGAGGCTTTTCCCCAATGATAAATTACTTAATGAGCAGAGCTTTGCAGCACTGAAAAAAAAAAAAACACGGCCAACATCGACTCATCTATTATATATTTATGTATATCGCATATTAAAAAAAAAAAGGAAAAAAGTCTTTTAGCCTGTGGGCGTAGAGGCGTTTTTTTTTTTCTTTCTTTCTTGTGACGACTATTTCTGTTAGTTGTCTGGGTTGTCGCGACAAATGTTTCTTAGATTTTGGCTTGTCAATCTATTTAGTGTCAGTTGCGCATTTTCCAATGGAAACTTTGACTAATTCTCTGCCCTCAGGGTCGAAGACCTCTTGATGAACGTCCAAACTGTGTATATGAATATTAATACTAATACTGAGTGTTCGCCACATACGCACACACAACCCATCAAAGTGTGTCCGACTGATTGGATACCCTGTTGCCAACCAGCACAATTGCAAATGAAAAGCAATCAGTTAATCAATTTTGCCAACTGTCATAATCCACTCACTTTCGAATATCGTTTAAATCATCATTTTTGTCTTACTTCTTATAATTTATATTTTCCCTTAAGGCAAAAGACCAGACGATTTCTCAGAATAGTTTTATATCTAATTTTATAATTTATTAGATTTCCATATAGAAATAAAACTATTTTTAAATTTGGTTTTTTATTTATTGGTTTGTTTGCAGATCATTTTTTTTTTTGTTTTTTGTTTTTGTTATATTATTAATTTCACAAAATTAAACCGATCGACATTTATATTTAAATTATTATATATAAATAATAAATTTAGTCACTCAGCGCCAGACTGGGACCAACAAGAGGATTTGGAATAGTAAGGAATGTGAATGTACAAAAATTGAATGTTGAGCATTTTGGAATCCGGCAATTAGTTAAAACCACAACTGACAGACTCGAAATTTGTGTACCCCCCTCCTTCCCCCCCCCTCCTTCACCACTTAATACCTTCTAATCTACGCAGCGCATAAATACTAAAAGCACTAAAAACAATCAACAACCCTACAATGTTCATAATTCTGACTACATAATTAGCCAAAAAACAAAAAAACAAAAAAACAAAAACAAAAACAAAAACCAAAAAAAAAAACTAGAAAATGTGTCTGGACTCTGGCAATGTTTCATATTCGCCAATTAAGCGACAATAAACATGCCCACATTTTGGCCCAGGCTGGGCTGAGCAGGGCATTTTTTGTGGTGGGAGTGGCTTGGGACGGGGGGGGATAGAGTTGAAATTTGTTTGGGCTCATCATTGAAATATTTGATGTGGTGTGTGTGTGTGTGTGGTGTGTGTGTGTGTGTGCTGTGAGTGTTAAAATTAAAAACTCGTAAAATAGCAAAAACGTAAATTGCTGCATAACAAGCATTTAATGGCTCATAAAACGGGAAGGCAAACTGAATAAAAACACCCTACAATGTGTGTGTGTGTGTGTGTGTGTGTGTGTGTGTGCACACAAAGTACACCTAAAATGACACATCAATGCATTTATGTAATCTGCAATTGGCTGTGGTATCTATAAAGAATCCTTTACTCACATCAAATGAGCCCAAAAGTGTGCTTAGCATTTGAAAATCTTTTATATTTGTATATATAAAAATGAAAGTTGTTGAAAATATATATATATATGGAAACTTAAGTCAACTATACGTTATAAGATCGAAGTAATATCATAAATATCAAAAATTAAAATTTCAACAAATTTCAATATGTTTTCTGTCTGGTTTCAATAACTCCTTTTTTTCAAAAATAAAATAACACTGACTTAAGAACTCAGCTTTACTAAGTTGTAATGTAGATTCACTATTAAAAGTACCATTAAAAAATGCCTTTAATTTTGAGCATCCATTTTCCCTACGTGTGATGTTTTTTTTTTATTATTATTATTTTGATATCCTATGCGTTGGTCACTAAGGACTAATCAAAATTACATCGACTTATACCTATAAGTGTAGAGGGGGGAGTAAGCACACCCTAAAAATATCTATATATATGTATGCAGTTATGGGATTGTAATAATATTGTGTTGGTCCATTCAATGATCGATCGATTTGTGGGCCAAGGGGAGAACAGGAACAGCCAAAAAAAAAAAAAAAAAAATATGCAACACGCCGTGTTATGCGGGTTATTAAAGTGAGTGCGCCTTAGGGGATGATAACTGTGGGAGAGACGATATACCACTCCGATATACATTTATATATATATATATAAATTTTTTACTTTTCTTACTTTTCTTGGCATTTGTCCTGTGTATAGGGGCAAATCTAGCATGCGCTATTTGAAGTGTTTGCCTAAACTAGCTGTAAATGCATAGATATATATACATATATATGTATGTGCGTGTGTGTATGTGTGTGTGTGTGTGTGTGTTTGGCAGTTATTGGCAATTTTTACCATTGGCTGGACTTTCTTTTTGAGTCTGTCGCATTGCCAGCATATTTGCGGTTGTTGTTATTGCCTTTCTGCCTTTCTGCCTCTCAGCCTGCTGCCTGCTGCCTGGTGCATGCTGCATGCTGCATGCTGCCTGCCTGCTTGCCTCTTTGGCTCTTTTCCTTTGCATTCGGGTTAAATATTTCGTGACCTGCATTTTGTTTAAAATAAATTGGTCTTCGTCGCCGGAGTCGGGGCCAGACATATGGCATGCATGTGGCGCACGTACAAACCACTTCACTCCTTTCAATTATATATATATGCGAACGCAAAAAAAAAAAAAAAAAAAAAACAACACCAATACCCTGGCAAATACTTACACCAAACACAGACAAGGTCTCAACTACTACACGACGACTTCCCAGCTCCAAATCAGACTCCTTTGCCTTCTCCATTGGCCACTTTGCGTTTGTTTTTAATTACAGCTGCAAATTTGCGCGCAATTCCAAAAAAAACGACAATACCGAAAAAAAAAAGAAGAAAAAAAATTGAAGCAACTGCACAAAATGCTTATGACACGAACGGGAGAATCGTGAGTGTCACTTGCCTCTCGTGGGATCCCAATCCGCGAGCTTAACCCAATAAAAAAAATGAAAAATGAAAAATGAAAAATGAAAAAAAAAACAATGAAATACAATAATCGAGTTGCAGTTGCAGTTGAAGTACGTCCCGTCGTGCATGCAACATGCTGTTGTTGCACACTCAACAACACTCAGTCAAATAAGATGTTCTCCGTCTGACGCGGAGTCGGAGTTGGAGTTGGAATCGCAGTCGGAGTCGGAGTCTTGGTCTTTCTCGTCTCATTCTGAATATGTGTTGCACAGGAAGCTGATTAGGTCGAGCGACCTTGGGCAAGGGTTAGCAGATAAAGCGTACTGAACACATAAAATACTCCACACTGCAAACTTCTTCGCTGCCAGCTTTTTCCTTTTCACACCCCCCCCCCCCCCCCCTGCACAACCCCCTTTCACGCACACACACACACACACACAACACAAGATAAAACGAGCTGTTAAATGCGTCAGTGATAATGCCAGTTGATGATTATGGCTAGCGGAAGAGGCTAACTGAGCATGACGACATCTTGGTAAATTCCCATGCTACACATACATATATATATATAACACATATATATATATTTATATTTATAAAGGATCTGCTTACGATCAACAAGTGTTTGACAACTTATTATCGTAATTACTAGAAAAAAAATCCTAATAAACTTATCAAATTTGTTTTTTTTTTGAGCTTTACTTTGCATAGCATACCTAGAAATTTGACATTACACATATATATATATATATATATATATATACGAGTATATATATAAATATATATATATGTAAAATAAGTGTTGCTTGATATTTGGTACAGTGAACACCTTTCTGGAGATCGTGCACAGTTTCGGGATTATCAAGCGGTGCCAGAATAAATCTTGGCTGGGAATGTGAAGTTGTCGAGTTCCAGAAATACTTTAATGTATTTTTATATTATTTTATATTTTATATAATTATTAATATATTACTTTAATTTATTATATTTAATATTATTAGTATTTACTCATAATTATACATAACGCGTCAATCTACAAACGAAAATCATTTTCTTTAAATAAAAAAATATTAATTTTTTGATTAAAATTTAACAGCTTTTTCAATTTGTTAATAAACAGATTACCAGTTTTCTAAAGTTTTAATTGCATTCATTAACTTGAAATCAGCTGCAGCATTAAATAGCAAAATTCTTTGAATAAAATGTAAGAATTATGCAATTAAAAAAAAAATGCATTTAATTGGAAATGAATTTGAAAGGCTCATCAAATATAATATATTAGTTTGCTATAGACCCAATTAAGAGTCTTAATTGCTAGTCATCGACCGATCTCAAGGAGGATAAAACATATAGCTATAAACTATCATAAATTTATCATGATTTTGTGGAATTTAAATGCCAATTTTACAACTAAAAGCACAAAGGAAGCGAAAACTACGAGAGACCTCTGAGAGCGACAGACAGGGAGAGAGAGAGAGAGAGATAGAGGAGAGATAGAGGGAGAGAATGATATTCAAGTTTCGATTCTTGATTGTTACAATATTTGATGATAAAAACATAGCACAGAAGAACAAAAAAAAAAAAACACTTTCAACTACGTCAGTTTTATAACTTTCGAAAAGAAGACATTCTGCAAGCTAATTCAAAAGATCTGTGGGCGGTATAGAAAAAAAAGTGTAGTCTCCGATTTACCGTACCGCCCCCCCCCCCCTCCCCCTAAACCCCGTCCAGCTCTCTTTTGTGTTGTTATTTTTTTTTTTTTGTTCGATTAATTAATGCTGTTTTTTTTTTCATTTTCTTTTTATTTCTTTTTTGATTGATGATTAATCCAGACTTTGACTTTTGGCATTGAGAGAGCCCGCAAGCAAACAGCAACAACAATTCCAGAAATAGGCAAATGTAGTCCACATCTGAATATGCTATACGATTAAAAAAAAAAAAAAAAACCCTAATCTTAAGATTCTAAGAACTCTACACAGATGTAAAGCTCAACAATGAAAACAATGAAAGCAAATGTACAACAATATTTGCCCCAAAACGAATTGGTCTGGCTTACATCCATTGATTGTGGTAAGGGTATTTTGTGGCGAGACTCGGCAAGACTCTATTTTTGTTTTTGTTTTTTATTTATTTTTAGTTTTTTTTTGCTTTTTTTTTTTTGTAATTTTAATTGCAAATATGGGCGGAAGCAAGCAGCGCTTTTGAATGGATAGCAGCGGCAATAGCGATGTAGGAAATCGGGGTTATGCATAAGGGCAGGCCAGCTGAAGATTATGCTTGCTTAATGGGCTCGAGAAGGGGGTGGTAGGTGGCGGTGGGGGTGGGGATGGGAGGGGAGCTGATAAATAACTTGTAAACGCAAGCTACGCACAAATTCACACATATCGCTGGGAGAAATACTTAAAAGTCTACATTGAATTGCTCAATTTTTTACAAATATACACATGCATATACATTCATTAACACACACATATACACACACACACACACACACACACATGTACTACTTAGCGAAGAATTTAAAAACCAGCTTTGAGCTCTGATAAGCCCTGGCACTGGCTGTTGTGCATCTCAAGGCGTCTCTGCCACAGCTCATAAGTCCCTTGATTTCATGCCACATCAAAATATTTTACCAGCTGCCCGAGTAGCAGGCTATAAATGTTTAGCAAATTGAAGTTTCTAACTGCTCTATTTGCACAACTTAAAGTCAGTTCGACAATTCCATTGGTTAGTAAAAAAAAAAAAAATAATAAAAAGCCAGAAAGAACTGCTGCCAAAATACATTTTTATACGTATTACAAGATATTTTAATATATCGATATATATCGATTGCACCTTTGGTAGCTATATGATAGTCCCCATAGTAGTCCCCAACAAACAGATAAATATTCAAGTTTCCTAAGCGGACTTTTGCTTTAAGTGTGTTACAAACTGCGCAATGAATTCAATAATACTTTTTACAAATATTTTATGGTATTTCTCATAATTCGATAAGCTTCCATCGAAAATTATAACGGAACAGATTTACGGCACTTCCGCTAAGCCTTAATTAAAAGCATATCGTCAATCCAAAAATCCTTAGAAATTCAAATGAGATCATTGGCAAATTTAAATTAGTTTAATACCAAAGCTGACAACTGTTAACAAGTTGGGGGGGGGAGTCGTGACTTTGGGTGGGTGTACCTCAAATCCTAAATAGACGTTAATGAGCCCTTTGAATTTGGTATTTCTAGCTCTAGATATATATATTTTTGAGCGTTGGCAGAAAAAAGTATTCCAACCAATCTTTGGAGGAGTTTCGTAGTAATGGTTCTTCCCTACTTTGATTATTCTAGTTTTGTTTTTTTTTTTTTTAAATTGTGAAAACTGATTGACTCTCGAATTTTAATGAGTCTAGCTCAAAGGCTGTGAAAGATATACTCATTTCTGAGTTGTAGCCAAATAATTAATCTAAAATGCTAATAATCTAACTGGAGAACTGTTACTAAAGGTCAGCCGACGATTATATATAAAGTACTCGATTTCATGAAAAGTGCCATAAACCCAACTAAGATCAAAATGATGTTCGAAATTGTTACAACACACATTCAACTAAATATTTCATTTGAAAAATTACACAGAGCATTTTGTTGCCAAGGGGAATTGGATTTGTTGAAGTTCGTTTTCGATTAGGGTTTTCAAATGTTTGAACGATATTTTGAAGCTAAACAAAAAAAAAAAAACGGTTAAACCCAAAAAAAAAAAAAGAAAAAAGAAACCCTTCAAAAATCGAAAAATGTGTGCTTAGCTTTGAAGCATTTTGCATAGATTTTGTTTGTGGGCAAACATTTGCACAATAAACTTGAAATGGCTTATAATTAGTCGGCTTCAAGTTTGGCTTTGACTTTGGCTTGAACAATTGCGGATTGTGTTGGCCATTCAAATATTGGTTGCCAATAGGCCTAAAATCAACATTACTCAAACATATAAATCGTTAGTATTTCATTTATTTTTCGTTTTTCGTTTTTCGTTTTACGCTTTCGTTTTTTTTTTCTTTATAGTTTTTTTAGAGTTTTTTTTTTTGTTTTTTTTTTTTTGTTTTTTTTGTCTATTTGCTCTTTGGGAGCAATCACATAACATTTTGAGCATTTGATAAGAGAGACTCTTGGCAACACGCACTAACTGAACAAACTTTGGGCTAACTGAAAAAGCAAGCACCACGCAAGCAAGCAAATACTACATACATATCTACACACACACACACACATACTTATATTTATGTATATAACTTGAACTTAACAAACTCAAACAGTTTTTGGACTTGGCCACACAATGTTTGATATCTGAGATAGTTGAGTTAATCTAAAGTTTGCCACTCTAAGACCAAACAGATTTTTGATTATGTTCGGAAAAATTTTTCAATCTAAATGCAAAATCTTAATTAATAAATATTTTGCTCTTTAATTAAAAATCTTAAATTAAAGATGAAAGGCTCAAAATAATGTCTCCAAAAATTTTAAAATCAGCTTATGAAAAAAAAATGTGGAGAATATTTAATAATTATGTATATTAAAATATGGAGAATATTTAAAATTTAGTTTTTTGATAAACAAATAATCCAAAAATCAACCATGAACCTGATCTTTCTTTACCTAATCAAGTCATGGAAGATCAAGCTATATCAGCGATTAGCCAAAAATCGTATTAACTACAAAAAAAAAAAATGAATAAAGTAAATATTTACAGTGTCAAAACATCAACTTCGACAACGAAAAAAATAATGAAATGCTATGATTTTTTGGCTTGCCCAATGTTTTGTTTTGGCCATATAATTATATTGTATACAGTGTGCAAGCCATTAATTTCTAAGTTTATGAGCACAACGGGCCCAAATGAAATACCGATATTTTGTACTACCAAATGTGTGCATATTTACACATACACTCACGTAGATGAGAGGGGGTATAGCTGCAAATCGATTTTTTCTTTTTTTGGAAATCACTTAGAGTTTTTAACAGTTTAACGAATATTAATTACTTAAATTGTGCGTTCAAATGTTTTCATCTGTATCTATGCTAATTTATCGAATTTATCTGTATCCGTATCTGTATCTATGCTAATTTATCTATCTAAGTGTGTGTGTGTGTGTGTGTGTGTGTGTAGACACTAAGTATTATTATTGGCATATTTACGAATGTTAAATCAACTCATTCAAGATATTAAAATATGCCTCGTTTAATGCAAAACTACTACTAAAAGCGAACACACACAAAGCAACACACACACACACACAAATGCACACACTCACACACATACACACATAGGATGAGCTATGGATAGTCACGCGAGCGCGGTCCAAGCTATTGTATCTTTGTATCTTTGTATCTTTGTATCTTTAAGTATGCGCAAACTGTGCGCTGTGCGCTGTGCTCATAAGCATAACGCCCATAACGAAACCTGCGCCACAGTTTGGGGCAGTGTAAAAACCAAATGCCGAAACCAAATCCCAAGCTCAGCGCCGTATTAATTGTCGGCTAAATTCTGTTTGAACACCGAAACCTGCAAAGGGACGGCCTGGATAAACGGACGGACGGAATGTGGCTGGAACAGGTACCAAAAAAAAAAAAAAAACAAAAACCAGGCAGTAATCAAGAAGGTTGACCAATAAAATATACACACATACACACATATATATATATGTATAAGGAGTTAGCATGAGGAAGAAACAACACAGAGACAAAGACACTAAACGATCGCTAGAGGAAGCATTTCTATATACAGATACAAATACAAATACAGATACAGTTGCAGACACAGATACAGATACACGAATACAGTTGCAGATACGCTTGTAAGTATTATTGAGGTATGCCCAGATTTGATACAAGCTCAAAAAAAAAACTGGCCAACAGGTACATTTTGACCCTATTGTTGCCTTATTTAAATATGTCGTAAATTTGTGTCATTTAGCAATTTAGAATTCTGAATTCTGAATTCTAAATTTTTTTTGACTTGTATTTGTGGTATGTGGCTGCGACATGGAAGAACCCCAGATCGTGTTGATTAGGCTGTTCAACAGAAAACATTAAAAATTAAAAAATACTGGATATGCCAGTTATATTTACACACATATATATAAATATATAAATATATATTGTCTTGGCAATTTCAAACAATAATAATAAAATTTATTTGTAATTCGCTGGAAAGATGAGTCAAGTGATCAAAAAATGTTGTCGTCGTTGAAATATTTAGCATTTATTAACTAAAAATTCGAATAGTGGATTTCATTTCGTATTTAAACAATAATTATTTAATTTTATTTTCTTTTCATTGTGCGTATTTTTTTTTTTGTTAATTTATTATTATTTCTTTGAATTGCCTTAATATTTGACAGTTGAATCATTAAGTTAGTCGATTAAGATTTCAAGTTCGACGTTGCATCGACTGAGAGAAATAGTTGTCTAACAACCAGTTGCTCTTTGTTGGCTATTGTTTCTCTGCTTTCTCAGCGTATTGTTATTAACCAATAAACAAAAAGAAACAAAAAAATCGATTGCTATTTTGGTTAATAGGTTAATTGAATTTATGGCTTATAAGCAACACGACATTCGCTCAGTGTACAAATATCCATAAATATTGATAAGTAAACGCTGATCTCGTTTCGTCTAATTTTCTATGATTTTTCATTACATTGTGTGGC